>CM076579.1:1401588759-1401814184 GCA_034641835.2 Pinus albicaulis | reverse complement strand
TGACAGAAGAACCCTAAAATACTCGGCTTCAATTCTCTTCAGCAAGGTAACGGTCAGCAAGCATTAACAGTTGGTTTTTGAATTTTGTTGCATGGAAGACTAGCTAGCGCACGGAACAATGAAAATGACGCAGACGCAATTTGTTTTATTTACAAAGTCAAAAGGGTGGTGGGTTTTGATTGATGACGTCGGCATGTATGATGGTTTCGTCACAGAGGGATAGGAGCGGATCTTTGTTTGGGCTGCTCGTTCAGTGGAAATCTGGACCCGAAAAATATTAGGGCAAATTTGATAAGAAATTCGCGTCACAACTCTCCCTCCGTACGCCAGCCCAACTTCGGACCTGAAAAAGATTAGGGTAGAATTCATTTATTTTTCACGTTACAAAATTGGCCGACATCAGCAAGCTATTTTGGAACGCAAATTTGGTTTGAATTATGGTTTATCGTCGTTTGAAGTTCAGCGGGCTCAACTTAAGAACAATTTTGTTTGATCCCATCTTATAAAATTTGTGTTGGTTTTCTTTGAAAATACACATATTTATAATAAATCATGGGAATACCACACTAGTAAACATGTGGAAAAGTTATATAAATTATTGAGAACAATCATTTTTATGTAAAAATATCCAAATGTGCTTTTGGGAAATAAAAATTCGAGTATTTGGTTCATATTGTTTTAAAGGAAGGAGTGAAGTTGGAGCCTCAAAAGATGCAAGCTATTACAAAATGACCTATTCCTAAGAAAATCAAGGTTCTTAGAATATTTTTTAGACTTACATGATATTATTGATCATTTGTTAAGAATTATGCATGCATTTCAAGTCACTCACATATCTCTTGAAGAAAATATCATTTATATGGAATGATGAGGCTACTTTGGCATTCTCTCTTTTAATGGATGCCATGTCTTCTACACCAACATCGGTTGCACCTAATTTTGGTAAAACATTCATAGTAGAGTGTGAGGCACTAGGAAAAGGAATTTACGTAACATTAACACAATAAGGGATATCATTGGCTTTTAAAAGAAAGGAATTCAAAGAAAATATTTGGTGAAATCTACGTATGAAAAATAAATGGAAGCAATATTACATGCAATAAAAAATGGGGATAGTATATCATTGGGATGTACTTTAAAGTCAAGATATACCATGATAGCATAAAGTATTTTTTGAAGCTATGATTTTCATTAGAAGATTAACAAAAATGAGGAGAAAAATGCAAAGTTTTAATTTTGAGATAATCTGCAAAAAGGGTAAGGAAAATTTAGTACATGATGCTCTTTCTAAAATAGAAGAGGCCTCAAATTTATATCCAATTACATTTTCTATTCCTAGGTGGCTAGAAGAAGCTTGCCATAATGGAAAAATGACAATAGTACTAAACAAAACTAAAATTTATAAAGGATGGGATGAACTCTATGGAGCATTGGGAGTGAAAGAGAGATATACTTTGGTGCAAATGTAGAATATTTTTATGCACGCAAGCATATTTGAATAAAAAAATATTAAGGGAGTCCCATGTCCCTCTGATGGTAGGATGCAGGGTTCCTTAAAACATCTCAAAGGATCAAAAAATATATTTTTGGAAGGAATGAAGAAAGATATTCAAAATTTTGTAAGAGAAGGTCAGGTTTGCATAATAAATAAAAGAGAGATAGTAAAATCTCTAGGGTTACTTCAACCATTACACATACATATTCAAAGACTAGAAGATATATCAATAGACTTTATTACAGGGTTACTAAAATATAAAGGTAAGTATTACATTTTTGTGGTCATTTATATAGACAAATTTTGTAGATTTTTTTTGTAGAGCTCAAAGTACATAAACAAAAAGCCAAGTGGCAGAAGTGTTCGTGAAAGAAATTCATAGTCTTCATGGTTTTTCTAAAGTAATAGTAACAAGAAAATTTTGGAAATAATTATTTAATATGAGTGGAGAAACACTAGTTGCCATGAGTTATACATATCAAACACAATCAAATGGTCAAACAAAAATAGTTAACAAATGTTTTTAAGGTTATCTACAATGTTACTCTTTAGAAAAGAAATCTTAATTGATGAAGTGGGTTCCTCAAGGAAGAATGGTAATATGATACTATCATACTACCTATCACACATCTACTAAAATTTCCCCATTTAAGGCCCTTTATGGATGTCCAACTCCTAGTATCTCATACTTTTTGCAAGATAAGTCCAAAGTATAGGAAACAGAGTCACATATGGAAAACACTAAAGAAACTTTGAAAATTATTATGGAAAACCTTCAAATGACATGAAACATGATAAAAAAACAATGGGAACAACATTGAAGTGAAAGATAATTTGAGGAGGGTAATTGGGTATTTTTTAGATTATAGCATTATAAGCAATCTTCATTCAAGAAAAAGAAGAATAAAGAATTAGCTCAAAAATGCAATGTGGAAAAAGTCAAAGTCGAGATTAAATCGGCAAGGGTCCAAAAGTTGAAATACTCGATAAAGTCGGGAGTTTTTTGAAAAAGTCGGCAAAAAGTCAGCAAAACTAAAAAAATACAAAAATATTCATTTTTGGAAAAAATCCTGATTTTTTCAAAAAAAATTAAAAAATTATTAAAGAAACTACCTCACTCAAGATTTTTTTGAAAAATTCGGCAAAAAGTTGGGACTTTGAGGATAAAATCGCAACTTTTTTAGGGATGAAAAAGTTGGCAAAAATTCGGCCAATAAAGTCGGCTCCGGGAAAAATTCGGGATTTTTTCAAAAAGTCGGGACTTTTGCTGACTTTTTCCACACTACAAAACTGTTATGGCCCTAAATAATTATTAATATTATTGCACAAGTGGTATAGAAGTTATATTTTCCTTCTTCTTGCATTCATAAGGGTTTTCATGTATCTTGCCTGAAAATGTTTTGGGAAAAAATATGCCAATGTAAATAGAACTTCCAAAATTAGATGAAGAATGAAAGTTGATTATTGAACCACAAAAAGTTATAGATAAACATTCTGTATCTCTTTGACATATAACCATTATGAAGTACCTAATCAAGTGGAAGAATATTCCTCTAGAAGAAGGTACATGGTAAAATGATCAATTCGTGATGAAACACCCATGGCTAAAGGGTTCGTTTGAAGTTTTGACAAAGGTTTTGTTATATGTTTTATATAACGCGCGGCGGAATAGTTTTATTGTTTGTTAAGGTCCCACATAGTGACCAAATTTGAAGGGCAGGTCCGAATTTCAATTAGGAGGGCATATATCTATGTCGCCCTTCCATAATGAAAAGCTTTAAAAAAAAAACTTTTCAATTGACCACAATAAATTATTTTTACATTTCATTTTCAGAAAGACAAAACCATCAATATTTATATTAATAAAATATTGTTACATATACAACAATGAAGAAGGCTCCATCTTTCATTGCTTAAATATCTCATTGGCAATGTCAACATAAGTCTTGAAGACACTATTATAAGAGTTTGGATACATACCACTGGGATATAGGAGATTCTTATGTGTCAGATTGTGTAATGCAATTTTGACTTTGTCTCACAAGGAGCAGCAGCATGGAGGTCTGGATTTTTCTTATAAAACTTTATTATTATTATTTGAAACGTTGTTTATAGATATGAATACAACAATGAAATTATGAGCATGGTGGAAAATTAGTCAAGCTCATGATGCCAAACCATGATGATGTAAGTTTGGAATTTAACATTTTTACATGTTAAAGACAAATAGTCAAAATCACTGACAACTTAGTATGCCATAATTAATAATCATTCCTGCTATAGAGTAAACTGCTTGGGTGGTTGGTTTTCGTATATCCCTCTCAGGGCTTTCCGGTGCCCGAGGAAGACAGTAAGATTAGCTATGTTGTTCACAAAGATGGCATGAGTATGTTCATATTAGCTTGAAATAACTTGAAGGAATACAATAGAGAATTACCTCTTTGACGGTCTTGGAATCCCTTGGAGAGCGCTGTGCAGCAAAGTAAGAGTCCTTCTTCGCCGGCTCCAAATCTGAGACCTGCAATCAGTCAAAGCAGCCGTGTAATTTCTAATATAACAAGTATCCTATCAATTAAATCAATATACTACAAAAATCTAGATTATACACATCTGAGCCATTCATATCATACTAAGTAAATATTGAAACAACAATAATAACATTAAGCATTGAATGGACAAAACGAACACAGTTCTTTTGATTTTGAAAGAAGGAGGATTACAACCATCGGTTGTACCAAGCCCTCCTCAGTCTCCCAATATCTCTTCTCTCTAGTGAAGAAGTCCAAGTCAACAAGCTCTCTAGGAGCCTCTTTGACTCTTGGCCTTCACAATGTCACACTATTCTCTATTCCACAAGTATACAAGAACCTTGAGCAATCCTTCAACCTTCAATTAAGAGCCTTCAGCTCCTTCTTATAGGAGAGGGAGAAGGCCATTGTTGCCCTTCTCTTTCCACTAGTTTGGAATGGAAAAGGCTTAGATGTTTCCTTGATCTTCATGATTTTTCCTCTCTTGGAGTTCAGTCTTTCATGGCAATGACCAATAATGAACTGGTGCTTCTGCAGTTTCCTTTGTGAACTGACTCCTTTGTGAGGGAAAGTCGGAGATTCAAATCTTTCTCCACGCTCTTTTCCCAATTCAAACTTAAAACACGGGTAACACGTCCCTCTAGTGTAAACAGATCGTTTCCCTAGCCACTAACGCGGCCAATGTATTGCTTGCCTGCGTTATAACGCTCTTGTTCTATTCTATATATGCGTTACCCTGGCAGAAATAGGTTTAATTTAGGTCTTTGTACTTCTTCCATATTTGTCTTCCCCTCTGAGCTGATGAGGAGGTATTTTGACCTGTAACAGATGCCCCTAAAGTGTGAGGTCAGAGACGAAGACGATGGCCGAAATACTTTATAATTTGTAGAGATAGAGAGAGATTGAAAGACTGAGGAAAACCTGAAATAACAACATATGTCAGAAAATATAGTATTTGCCTAGAGTCGAGCATGTCCCATGCTCAGTAGCTTAAACAACATGATTTCTCTAGAATAGAGATATGAAGAATCTGTCCACCAATAGGCACCATGTGGAAGTGTCTATCATAATAGGATCAGGCTAAAGAAGCTATCTCCATAAACAATATCGCAGCTTGGGGAAGGGAACACAACTTTAATGGTGTAGCCTTTTTCCCCAAGGTCTTGACCGCCGATTCACTTAAAATGCATATTTCTCAACATGTGAATGAGGGAGTTGTCGTCGAACATGTGAGAAATCGTCTTATTACCAGTCAATAATGAAAACTGTTAACAGATGCGAAGGTGGCCACCGATAATGATGATGGTCCCTAAGATGCCCAATATAATCTAGCAAGTGTGGATAAAAGGAGTTGAAGTCGAACACTCGTAGAATCATTCGACCGAGAGCCAATGATGAAGACCCTTGATCAAACACAAGACTACCTGCCACTGATATCTGCAGGTATCCGGGTACTGATGGGTTTCTAGATCAACTTCCTAGATAAGGTGTTGAAGTCGATAGGAAGTGATCTGTTGAAAGGTAGGCACTGAGGCGTCCTACATCAGTCAACACGAAACGGAAACCAACTGATTTTGTTTATGATTTGAGATAAGGAAGAGTAAATGGGAACGTCAGACGACAAATAATTTCTAGCATAATGAATGGTTTGGTTGATAACAGGAGCAGTAGATAGCGAGATCTGCTTGAAAAATAGAAGGCACTCTAGCAGGGTACTAGGCAGCTGAAGCGTGTTGAACACCAAAGAGTGTGTTAGGATTTTACCGGTGCAGGGACACTAGGAAATGAAGGCTAATACTCATAGATGGTAGGGTTTGGCTAACTGCGAAAGATTTTTCTGGGAAGTGCCATGTTCAAGAATTTTGCTGCCAAATCGACCTTTTTGAAAATGTAACAGAGGTAGTATCCATTTTGTCCAAATTTTTCCCCGTCTGATTAAGTTTAACGAGTCCAGACGAGTAAACTCGGTGAATTTTTCATGTTTAGAGAGTCTAAAAAATGTCAGGAAAGACAACTCTGTGCCCCATCTGATTAGATTTAACGAGTCTAGATGAGTAAACTCGGTGAATTTTTCATGTTTAGAGAGTCTGAAAAATGTCAGGAAAGACAACTTTGTGCCCCATCTGATTAGATTTAACGAGTCCAGATGAGAAAACTCGGTGAATTTTTCATGTTTAGAGAGTCTGAAAAATGTCAGGAAAGACAACTCTGTGTCCTGTCTGATTAGGTTTAACAAGTCCAGACGAGTAAACTCGGTGAATTTTTCATGTTTAGAGAGTCTGAAAAACGTCATAAAAGACAACTCCATGTCCTGTCTGATTAGGTTTAACGAGTCCAGACGAGAAAACTCGGTGAATTTTTCATGTTTAGAGAGTCTGAAAAATGTCGTAAAAGACGACTCCATGGGGTACCTTTGTCATGTCTTGATAACCGGGCACGACAAAGGGGTAATAGTAAGCCTGAAACAGTTCATTTTCCGTAAGTTAGTCCATGGAATCCAGAAAAGTGAGAAATATATGTTCAATGGACGTCTACCTCATTTTGTTATGAGTACGAGGAGACGAAGTAAACTCAATATTCTTTGTGAAATTTTAACGAGTCCAACAAAGAAAACTCGGTACCTCCGTGAAATTTTAACAAGTCACGCAGAGAAAACTCGATTTACTTTTTCTGTTTAAAGAGCTTTGAAAAAGAGGAAAAGAATGGCTCCTTGTTCTCTGTCTCAATAGTTTAACGAGTCTAACAAAGGTGACTCGGGATTTTTTTGGTTTTATGAGCGAGAAAAAGATTCCTAAAAATAATGCTCAGTACTTCTCCATAGTTTTAATGAGTCTGAAGAAGAAAACTCTAGGTTTTTCGGATTAACGAGCAAGAAAAGACCAAAAAAGAACGCTCGATGCCAACTTCGTATAAGTTTAACTAGCCCGAAGAAGAGAACTCGAGGTTTTTCAGATTAACGAGCAAGAAAAATACATAAAAAGAATGCTCGATAAAACATGAGTATGTCTGCACATAAATCTTGATCCCTTATTAGAATCATCAGTACCAAATCTCAAGAGTTGCGACATGTGTACAGCGAGGAATCACGACTTTGCCGACTGACTAAAGAGAGTCATGCCCCAGAATTTGCTATAAGAAGGTCAGAAGACATTCATTTTCACTGTTTTGAGTGCTGTGAAGAAGATCTGGAGTGGAAAAGGGGTGAAAATTTCAGCTGACGATTACGGTCAATCCGGGAAACAGACTTCTATTCCGCGAGATCCAGGTAAGAACTAGAACTTCCTGTTATCATTTAATTGCAAATTTTTTAGTTTTTGCTGGTTCAAAATAAGGAAATTTTGAGGCCCTAGAAAAAATATTTGCGCCTAACGCGGGTCAGGAGTACAATAGTCGCGTTGAATGCATAACCCATGAGGGAAGTGCGCATTAGAACGCTCTGTTTTGTATTAGTGCCCGTGTTAGGCGCAACATGCTTTCTAACAATTCAATTTTTCCATTTTTGAAGTGGTCCAGGCAAATTTTAATCGGTTGGAAATGTTGCATTTGCAGGTGTTCAGCTGTTAATCATGAGTATCTGGCGAGAGAGAGAGTATGAGCGGGAAGAACGAGAGATGGTGACGGATGCGGCAAGTTTAATGGCTCTCCGGAGGTGCGGATTGCTTAAGTATTCCCGTTTAGAACTGATGAGGGGTCAAGAGGACCTCCTGAGGTGGCTGATCCAGCAGTGGGACGAATAGCATCATGTCTTTCAGATTGGTGGCAACGAGCTCGCCATCGAAAAAGATGATGTTTAATTTTTGACCGGCTTGTCATGTCGTGGGGCGAGGCCCAATTTGACGGGGTCTAGAGCTGACCCTCGTTCCACTACTGATTTGATCCATGCGCACTGCATACGTGGCACCCAGGCTGTGAGTAACCGGATACCTATTGCACAGGTGACTTTGAGACCCTTGCGGTCTATTCTATGGATGATTTTTCGCTTGGCAGGTGCTAAGAGTCAGGATGTGGCGACCAAGGCTTAGATGCTCCTAGCCTTAGATTGTATGCAGCCTCAGGTTTTCGACTGGTGTGACGGTGTGGTTCGTCGGGTCCGAGCAGAGCTTACTGCATGTAAGACCCGTACTCAAAGAGAGTTTGGGTACAGAACACTGATTGTTTCTTTCATACTGGAGTGGATACCACTGATGAGGCCCAGGATCCCTACAGCGCCATTGGGTCCACGTGAGCCGAGGCAGGCTCGGTGGGCCACTTTGCTTCCACGGACTGGAGAGGGTCCCGTCCGTCACCGTTTTGATGAGGGATTTTTTGATTGGCTGGACTCTCAGATCATCATGATTGAGGATTATCCCTATGCAGGGATGAACTTCACAGGCGATCCCGAGTTAGTCTTTCCCCCTGGCACCCAGTGGGGGCCCGATGGTAAGAAAAAATGATCAGTGCTTTTCAAAGAAGTTTTTTGTTTTTATCTTTTGAATGTTTATGTAAAAATTTTTGTTTAGAAAGGGGTGAAAATTTAGTTTTGACATGAAACTTTTGCTTGCTTGACACAGATGTGGCACCTGTCTGTCCAGCTGGGGCCCCTCGCTATGCACGGCGAGGATTGTAGCTACCCGGGGTTGGCACACCTGTAGAGGATGCGGAAGCCGGCGACGACGATGATACCCAAATTTTACATGAACTCTCCAGGAATATGGAGGGTCTAAGCATGGGTATACCGCCGCTTCCTATGCGGTAGGTTCCAGTTCGTCTGCAGCGGCATACTGTGGGTGTGCCGGAGAGATACCTGGTTCCTCTGAGGAGGATATCTAGAGCAGTTGTATGCTATTATGAGCATCAGGCTTAGCTGGTGGAGTAGATGTATTAGTGTCAGAGCGTGGCTTAGTGTAGCCAAATTTTGTAAAACACCCCAAGTTTTGGGAGATTTTTTATTTTTGATGTTTACTGTGTACTGGACATGACATATGTATATATATATATATTTGGTGATTTTGTGTTTTTAAATTTTTATGCATTTTTTGATGGGATAAAAATATACGTACTCATGAGTAAATCTTTTACAATAAATGTGACAAATGCCAATTTAACACATAATTTGCCAAAGAATCGGCTAATGCATTAAATTCTCAAGGAACGTGCTCAAATGTGATTGTTTGAAATTGACACTCTAAAAGTCGCACTCGTAAAAAATAACGTAACAACACAGGGTGGCGGACACGGTAATGATTGTTTAACTGCATAATGATGAGTTGGGAATCTAACCTGATCACTAAATCAGAGATGTCACAAGATGCCGCTTCCGTGAGGAGTTGGATCACTGACATGTAGTCGGCAACATTGTTGGTGGCGTTACCTAGGAAGATCCCCCCGGAACCAAGAAGGTTCGACTTAGGAGTATAGAGAACCCAAGCAGCTGAAGCAATGTGTCTAGTGTGACGACTAGCACCGTCTGCATACCCGACGTATGATAACGAATGTGATGACATCTGTGCGAAAGAAAAAGATTACATGAGAAAAAACACCTTTAAACCAAACAAAATAATCCAGAAAACTTATATACATTAAATTACAAAGCATATGCCTAGCGCGGAACTAGGAAAAATACTTTTTCAGATAGAGCCCGTTGTGAGGCTTCTCGAGTGGAATTCCATTACAGTCCTGTAGTTCGTAAGCTCCTTTTGAGAGGGCTTTAGTAACGATGTAAGGACCGAGCCAAAATGGTTGGAGTGTTCCTGCCCCCAAGAGGTCGTGTTTTTTATCATAAAGTAGAACAAGATCGCCCTCTTGGAAAGAACGAGGCTTGACAGATTTGTCATATTGAGCTTTAACTCGGTGCTGGTGAGCTTCGAGTGCTAATGTAGCATCTCGACGAGTTTCGTCCAAATGATCGAGCGAGAGCAAGCGCTCTTCTGTGGCGGTGGTGCCAGGCAGGAGCTCGATGGCAAGTTTGAGTGATGGGATTTCGCACTCAATTGGAAGTACTGCCTCCAGGTTGAAAGCAAGTTGGAAAGGTGTGATATTTGAAAAGCAATACGGAATATTTTCCATGATACCTGTCTTGACCGAGATATCAATGAGTAGCGTCTTGGAAAGATTACCCATGTTCCCTTCTGAATCGATAGTGTGGACAGTCGTATAAGAGGAGGGAACTATCTCAGGTTGGTCAAAAGATGGGATTTTAGTTTTTATTGCCTCCGAATCAATCGTCGAAGCGTGATAGTGGAACTCTCCCCAAGGTCGTTCTTCTAATGAAATGATCTCTTGAATAGCTTCGTCTGTAGGCCAGACTTCATTGAGGAGATCCTTAGAGAGAGCTGTTATGGGAGAGAGGGTTGTACCTGTGGTCGAAACCATATCAGTGGAGGGTTCAGATGCGGCTTGGATGGCTTGGTAAGCCAACTCGACCGGCAAAAGCAGCATCTGATCTCCATATGAATCAATATCTGAAGGTGCTGGGATGATCCATGGGTCGATAGAGCCATCCGAAGAGGTGGATATCATTGCAACCGTGTTTGGGATCTGCGGTGGCGGTAGAGGAAAACAACCCAGTAGGGAAGATGCCTTCAGAAGATCGGTACTGATACTAACGTAAGAGTCAGGGACACCTCCTATTAGGGGTACAGAGCTACTTGGTAAAGTGGAATAATCAGGGGTGCAGAAGGATAGCTGGTCGACCGTGACTATTTTCCCATCCAATGGAAATAGGATGAGTCGGAAGACCGAAGACACGATGGCGGTCATAGCATAAGACCAACTGCGACCGAGCAATAGATTATAGTCGAGATGACGCTCTACGACTTCAACATCCACGTTTACCGTTTTCCCACTCAGAGTGATGGGAAAGCTAGCAAGGTATCCTTTTGGTAGGAAAGTGTGGCCATCGAAAGCTTTGAGGGAATTCGATGGCGAGGTTAGAGTAGGAGAACCTAAATTCAGTCAGCAAGCTTGTGACATAATGCAGGTCGAAGCACCTTCGTCTATGATAGTGCGATGGATGGATCTCCCTTTCGACACAACCTGCACCTGGAATGCGAGTTGATGTGAGAGGCAAGGTTTAGCCTTTTCCATATCAAAGACTGCTAGCATGGAATCCTGGGGATCTATTCCACCAATGGCCGAAAGCAAGGCTTTTCTTTGTGCTGGACAGGTTTGTAATACTTCAAGTGCAGACATAGTTGACGGTGCCTGCACCAAATCTTCTACAATATTATAGTTTTGGGCTGCACGTGCAGAGGTAATATGAGTCATGTGTCGAAGTGTCCCTTTGGGGGGACGAATTACAGGTTCAACAGTAGGCCTTTCAATATGTAAATCGTTGGGCGGCGGCAGATTGGAACTAGTTCCCAGTTCCTGAGCATCTATGGTAGGAGTTCCATAAAGCTTGGTGCAAGTTTGAAGGTCAATACTCTCGATGCCATAAATGGCAGATGGTCCTTCGCCGGAAGGATACGAACCACCATTGCCCCGTTGATGGGGTTGTGGCGGGTTGTCAACCATATGTTGATGTTGCTGCTGTTGATTGGGGAAGGGATTGTGAAGAACGGCAGGTGTTCTCCCAGAATCCTTGTTAGCAATAAAATCGGGGCATTCCTGCAATCGAGGACATTTGTATGTTAAGTGGTCCTCCGCACAGATTTTACAAGGAAATTTCATGGGTTTATCCTTTCCCTTGTCATTTCTAGCAGCATTTTTCTGATTAGCGTTATTCTGATTATCAGACTGCTCTTCTGAATAAGATGTTTTCTTCTTATTCTTCCTATTTTTTCCGCTAGGTTTCTGTGAGGTTTGCACCGAATTTACCTCAGCAAAAGGGAGAGGAGTCGTTTGGTGGGGGGCGGTGGTAGCCGAGGATGGCTGGGAGGTTTTCCCCCGAGACTGATTGGTGGCTACACGAGAGATCGTGCCAACGAGACCATCGGCATGAGCTCTGGTTTTCTGAGTAGCCGGAGGATTTGGGTTACCAGGGGCATGGGGGAGCAGATCGTAAAGCGTGCCAGATTGTGAGTAGATTAAATCCAAGTGTTGGGCACGACGAATACATTGATCTTCTGTCACTGCACCAGAAAGGCCAATGTCTTTAGAGACGTGGGGTAAAAGAGACTTGCAAAACCAATTGGCCAAGAGATGGTCTGGTATTGGTGCTTTGACTAGCCTCCTCCTACGTCTCCATTCATGAATATGGTCGGAGATGTGGGTGGCGGTGTCTTGGCGCAGCGATGTTAACAATTCTGTTCCGGTTTCCACTCTAATTGGTAGTTGGAAGTTCTTTAAGACCTCCGTCGCTAAAGCACCAAATGTATTGATGGCGGCACGTGGTAATTCAATGTACCACTTGGCAGCATTGCCTGTAAGGGTGCAGGAAAATAGTCGAAGTTGGACACTATAATCTACCATGGAATTGGATATGGACCATAAATGGAAGGTAGTGATGTGTGCAGCGGGTTCATCCCCATGCTTCCTGTCAAACTTCGGGATATCGGAAGGAATCTTATGCGATATTGGAGGCCAAAGCGAGTTAAGGTTGATGGGGTCGTTCGTCAGCTTATGGATGTCGGGTATGTCCAAAGCTGCCAAGAATGGCAATTGTGGATTTGCCCCCGAGTCTAACCAAGGCAGTATGGGCTGACTATTTGGACCATAGGGTCTCCCCATCCATGTGTTACCAGAAGGGTAAGTGGGACTTTGATAAAAACCTCCCATAGGTGGAGGAGTAGGAACATACGGTTGCTGTCCATAGGGCATAGTGTATTGAGGGGCAAATGGTTGTTTGCCCCCAGCATAAAAGTGCCCTCCCACTCCAGACGGAGGTTGGGGTTGGTTAGTCCAAATGGATGCAATAGAGTTTCCTAGAGGTATACTAGTATTTTCATAATTTGGCAATGGTATAGATCCTACACCTATGTTTGAACCACTTAAGGGGATAGTATTTACAATGGGTTGTCCCATTTGTCCTAAGGATTGCGTAGGAAGAGAAATATTCCCTGCTACCTGTGTACTGATAACACTGCCCCCTGGTATAGTGGCCAGGGGGTTTGAACTCAATAGAGGGTTCCAACCGAAAGGGTTGCTAAAGGGCACCGAAGTAGTCGTGCTCGTGGGAGGAGCTAGCGTGGTCCCCAACGTGGTCACGGTAGGAGTAGATGCCGAAGGGTTCGGTAAACTACTGACAGTTGTGTTGACCATAGGGTTGGGGGTAGGCATATGTTGACTACTGGGGTTACCCAGTAATGGCATAGAACTGACCACTGGCGGGGAGGATGGTGGCGAACCAAGGATGGTTTCCATTGGCATCGTCCCTGTGGATGCCGGTGGTGAAATAGATGTTGGTGTGGCCGCAGACATATCTGGGCGTGGTGGAATCTGGACTATCACAGGTCCTAACGGATCAGTGAGCGGAGGATTGTAATTAGGTACAACGCCTTCAGTGAAAGGGTCCTTCGGGAGTTCCGGCTGATAAGGGTCTATGTGATAATCCAGATTAGTCAGAGGAGACTGCTCTTCCGTAGAAGGCCCGGGTTCACCAAGGTTCAATCTTTCCTCTAGGGTGAGAGGAGGTAGACCTTGCTGTCGTCGAGACAGACGGCGTGGGTCAGGGGACGCCACGGTGACTGGTTTAATTTTAACAAATTTTAAAATGTGATGTATTATGAAGTCTCAAATGACAATATCCACACAACTACTAAAAAGAAAAGACTCTCTAAAATCAATCAGCAAGCAGCCAGAATAGGGTGCCCTGTCTGAGTACTACCATTCACTAGTGATGAAATCCAGTATCACAATATCATACAGAGAGGGTTGGTCGAAAGTACAGTTACGGTCACTCTAGAGCTTCGCCCGAACCTCAGACAATAGGTGTAAGCACTCTTGTGAAGACGAGTACCCTCCTAAAGACCGAAGACAGAGTGGGTCCGTCTATTTCAGGTACCAGGACAGCCCGTCCCAGTCACCTTGTGTAAGTCCCTAAAAAGTATGGCCACTAAAGATACCTCAAATCACAGACATCATCAGGGGGGTCCACGGTCAAGGACAGTGTGCTATATGGGCAGAATACCTAGATCCCCGATCTAGTTTCGACATCCCCGAAGGGAACCCCAATATATGACACACCCACAGGATGCAGTCGAAGGCGGGCTACCTTCTAGTGCACCCAAGTGTTGTCTCGCGCTGAGCTCCGGTAAAGGAACGGTCCCAATAATGTGAGTGCAACAGTATTTCACTCGTTAATGACTCTAGTTTTCAAGTTTTGAGATCTTGGGTAGTTTTTTCACTTTCCTAACCCAAGATCCTAGCCTGAACTACTGTTTGTGTGAGCTCAAAAAGAGTTATTAGATTGATTTTATTATCGCTTTGTTTTTAGTGTACTTTTTTATTAGTCTTGCGGAGGGGAAATGGACGTATGAAGTATAGTGAGACTCTGACTCAATAAACCATGCAAAACATGCTCTAAATATTAACTTCAATGAAGAGTGTTTCTACAAGGAGAGGTTTCTTTATCAATCATCCATGCACCAACATGTAAATAACACAGCTCAACTTTCAAGATTCAGACTTCTATCTACCTCTTTTAACAGTCTGTGAACTAAACTTTCAGAATAAACTCAGCTAAATGCAAAAAAAAAAAAAAATTCTCTTTTACAAAGTAAATGTTTTGCACACTAACTAAATAAGAGAAACAAATAATCAATGCCAGCTTGAGCAGACAAGCACAGGGATTCAGTCTGTGAAAGGTACTGGTGGCCAAAAAACTCTACAGCTAAAACACAGTCACAATAGTGAACAACAGGGTTTTTGGCTAAGTAACGCTCTGTCTGTGAGAAAATACAGCGTTATAACGCACTGTATTTAAGCCTAGACCACGTTATAACGCACTGGATTAACTACATAGGTCGCATTAACCAGGGAAAATCTCTTCAGTTGGCCAGACAGGAACAGGATTGAACTCTGCAAGCATTTGGTATGTCTACTGGGCATCAAAAAATGGTCGGAAGGATAATGAACAGAGGAGGGAAGAAACGAAAGGGAAAAATAGTCCGGAAACTATGGGGAAACTCCCCAGCGGAGTCGCCAATTCTGCTATAGGGTAAACTTTTTGGGTGTTTGGTTTTCGTATATCCCTCTTAGGGCTTTCCGGTGCCCGAGGCAGACAGTAAGATTAGCTATGTTGTTCACAAAGATGGCATGAGTATGTTCATATTAGCTTTGAAATAAATTGAAGGAATACAATAGAGAATTACCTCTTTGACGGTCTTGGAATCCCTTGGAGAGCGCTGTGCAGCAAAGTAAGAGTCCTTCTTCGCCGGCTCCAAATCCGGGACCTGAAATCAGTCAAAGCACCCGTGTAATTTCTAATATAACAAGTATCCTCTCAATTAAATCAATATACTACAAACATCTAGATTATACACATCTGAGCCATTCATATCATACTAAGTAAATATTGAAACAACAATAATAACATTAAGCATTGAATGGACAAAACGAACACAGTTCTATTGATTTTGAAAGAAGGAAGATTACAACCATCAGTTGTACCAAGCCCTCCTCAGTCTCCCAATCTCTCTTCTCTCTCTAGTGAAGAAGTCCAAGTCAAAAAGCTCTCTATGAGCCTCTTTGACTCTTGGCCTTCACAATGTCACACTATTCTCTATTCCACAAGTATACAAGAACCTTGAGCAATCCTTCGACCTTCAATTAAGAGCCTTTAGCTCCTTCTTATAGGAGAGGGAGAAGGCCATTGTTGCCCTTCTCTTTCCACTAATTTGGAATGGAAAAGGCTTAGATGTTTCCTTGATCTTCATGCTTTTTCCTCTCTTGGAGTTCAGTCTTTCATGGCAATGACCAATAATGAACTGGTGCTTCTGCAGTTTCCTTTGTGAACTGACTCCTTTGTGAGGGAAAGTCGGAGATTCAAATCTTTCTCCGCGCTCTTTTCCCAATTCAAACTTAAAACACGAGTAACGTTTCCCTCCAGTGTAAACAGAGTGTTGCCCTAGCCACTAACACGGCCAATGTATTGCTTGCCTGCGTTATAACGCTCTTGTTCTGTTCTATATATGCGTTACCCTGGTAGAAATAGGTTTACTTTAGGTCTTTGTACTTCTTCCATATTTGTCTTCCCCTCTGAGCTGATGAGGAGGTATTTTGACCTGTAACAATTCCCTGTTCACTTTTGTTAATAGGTTTATGTCACATGATGATGTAGAGGCATTAGGCACTAGCCAGCAATGTAGGAGGTTTTGTTCACATGTTGTGGCTAGGAGGGTTCAAAAACATTTGAGTTGTAACAGCTAGGTGTCAATACCTCAGTTGACTGTATTACTTAGACTAGTTAGAGTTGTAGGAGTCGGTCAGCTTCGGCTAGTTGAATTATTATAATTAGACCTTTTGATTTCTAGAACGGTCCTCTCAGAGGAACCGAAGAGCCATATGTTATGTATATAAATTGTAATTCCTCAGATGAATAAAAGTAGAGAGGGAAGAGGAGAGTAGAGAGGGGATTTCTGCAATAAACCTTTGTGTGTTTAAAATTGTTTCCAGTTAAATGATTTCCAAGCTTAGTTGCCATTGAATTATCTCGAACTTCTAATTGTGAAGAATTTTTTAACTGTGAGGCGATTGGGTACTGATAATTTCATTCTTCTGTCTTTGAATTCCCGTAAATTGTTGGATAACCCTGTGAACTCACCCCACTCGAAGGCGAGGTCTGTGTAGAGAACCGGGGTCGTGAACACTGTTCAAATATAAAAATCCCGCTTAATAAAGATACAAGATTGTTGTGCTTTCGGAACCTGACCCGAGGATTGGACATGAGTTAACAAACAAAAGGATAGCGGAACCAGACTTGCACCCGTGGTCAAGCCCTATACCAAAACCACGAGAGGAATCACAAAAGTGGGTTGCCCATATCGCACCACTTTTGCGTAGTAGGCAGTATTTCCTATTCGCAAGCGATTCCATAGGGAATGTGACACGTGGCGAAGTGACCCCCAGAAAACCACCGTTTAACCCGCGCCATCGCACGTTAAAGCCCGACGTTAGAAGCCGAGTGAAATTGCCAAGAGTTGTTGATTTGGAGAAGGGCCATCGAACGGTGGTCACACGTTGAACTTGCTCGGAGGTTAACTAAGGTGTGCGGAGGATAGCCAGGTACGATACGAGTGTTTGATTGGTTATTGATATATATAGGTGGGGCCGGAGTATAATGAATTTGTTTAATTAAACGATTGGCGGATAATTAGCATAAGTCTGGAGCGTGATTGTTGTAAGGCTGGGTGGTGAAATATAGAGCCGAAAGTTCATTACAAGTTATTTATTTAAAAAGAAACGTGGAGTATAAATACAAAGTGTTGAAAGTTAAACATTGGTTATAAGGCTTGGAGATAATATAAAGTCAGGAATATAAATTAAAGTCCAACCATTATGGATAGTATTTATTTATCAAATTCTATGAATTTGATAAATAAACCCGAAGAAAGAAGAAGTCAATTAAGACTCAGGCTGGAGGAAAAGAACGGGGTACACCAAGGGAAAATGCTGACAGAGCGATTGTAGACACACCAGCTCTCCTTGGGGGTCCAATTTCAGTTTTGTTGCGGCACACGATGATCTCTCTTCTCTGGCATTTACTTGTATTGAAGATCACTATTCTAGGAATAAGGAGTTATTTTCTCCAAAAATAACCCTAGCCAAACATTGACAATGCATCAAGGATATTTTTCTATGCTTCATAAGTACATATGTTCTACTTCTAAATAATGTCTTGGAAGTGGTTGTTTTGCTGGAAATTATTCACCAGTTGGTTTCATACCAAAGTCTTTTTCTCATTTTCAACATCCAATACATGAAAAAGATAATGGTTTAAAACAACATAAATATTTGAAATTTTGCAAGAATTGTCTGGCACACTTTGAATATGAATTTTGAAGTCAAGTGCATGATGCCGTATAGGATCAAGTGTCATTTTGAATACCAAATGTTTCACAAGAAACTTCTCAACATGCTACCCTACAATAAGGATTAAATGACAATATTGCATCAACTATTTCCATAATAAAAGTGCACCTCAGCCATAAGACTAAACAACTACAAATGTTGTAGATCTAACAAGACCACACAATCAAATGTATTCCACAAGGCCAATAGTGTATGAAAAATGAAAAGGAGTTTGCAACCAAAAATACCTTAGGCAACTAATTCAATTAGATACACCAAACCATCAGCAAAAAGGAAAACTAGCCTACTTGGCCCCAATATTTTCAACTGGGTCTTCTAATTCAACAAATAAAAAGGCCAAAAACATAGCATTGAGATACATTTTATTACACTGTCAATAACAATAAAATTTGACTCAGCCATAACCCTTTCCTTTTATTGTTATGAAAAGCTTTATGCATTACTCTAATGTGGCTAGTCCATAGGCCAAGTAGACCACTGGGTAACAAATATGTTTCCTTTCACCTTTGAGTTTTCAAATTATGCCTACCAAATCTAAGACATTTAAGAGGGGGAACTAATACAACATTAAAAAGAAAACCAGAGCACACATCTACAAATTACCTCCTTAGCTACTGCCACACCATCATTAACTATTTTCGGAGAACCATGCTTGCTCTCCAAGACAACATTTTTCCCTTCACCCCAAGAGTGACTCTAACAAGACCAGCAAGTTTTTTCACACCGCCTGCAAGAAAAATTGACAATTCTTTCAATAAGTGTGCAATTGAATGCCAGACCATATGCCAAAACAACCTTCCATGAAAAATTAAAATAACACATTAAAATTGAATATAAGTGGACAAGGAAAGATCCACCGCAGTGAAGTTTCACGTGCAGCTGACCTTCCTTTAAACATAATTTTTTCTCTGACCTGCAATTTTTTTGTCACTGAGCCATCCTTGTTGAAGTACAACTCCTTTTCCATAGCTCTTGTATTAACTACCTTCTCTTTGTCTCGTAATCTCAGAGTCCCTCTTCTGCTTGAGCGATTAAAGGAAATGGGTGAAAAAACTAAAAGAGAAGACAATTGTCTGCCATAATTATCAAACATTGCACCCAACTTCTTCCCCTTTCCATTATTACCCAATGAGGTAGATGTGGCAATTGTTGTCATACTTCCCAAAGCAGAGGCCATATTCTCTTATGCTGAATATAGAATTACAAGATCTTCATATTAGTATGAACCTTAAAAAACATGACTCCCATTGCTAAAAACCACTTTTAAGTTGTAACAGGCAAACTAAACAACTATCGCAACTTTTGGCAACTTATGGAGCATTAAGAGAGAAAAAACCAAAGAGAAATACAACCACAATCCTAATTTTAATGAGACCAGACTATATATTTTCATTAAGATAATAGAAAGAAATCATGACTATATTAAGGCCAGCACAAAACAATCTTTAACTAGTGTCTCTCGCGGCCTTCAGGTTGCCATGCTAGAGGTTGCATATTTTTAATTTAAATTCTTGACCTCTCATGCCCATCTATGAATGCATCCAATGGGATATCTACATCAAATGCTCCTTTATATCCCCAAAAAAAAATTCCCTACTACAAGAGCACCAGTATTGATGGATCACCCCACACCATCCCACCCACTAGAAACGATGAAAAAGGAAACCCGAGAAAACTTCTGAAATATCACAAGATGAATATATGGGTGGTTCTTATGAATCAACCAACCATTAAAAACATGCTCATCAATCCAAACCATTAGTATTATGTGACAATATTCAAGCAGGCACTGAATCGGATTTCTGAAGCTATGTTAGAGAGACCCTAAACTCTCACTGAAAATAGGTGAAATGTGGCACCACTCAGGGATTGACATGTGCCAATTGGTACAAGTGGTAGACAATTGGCATGCTCAAACAATGAGGTGATGCAGGAATGACATGAGGGAGAAAATATCAGAAAAGCCCCAAATCTGGAGAACTAAAGCTCATCACCAACCCGAGATTGACAACTTTACATGATGTAACCTATGAAATCGTAAATGGAGAAATCATAGTAACAATAAAGTAACCTATGTAACAATAAATTCAGATTCATCCTGGGAGTGTTAATGGGAGAAATCATAGTGAACAACACGAAACACGAAGAGTTGCTTACAATCAAATAGATGAAAAAAAACATACAAAAAACCTAGATAATAATCATGAACAAGCTTAATATTGAATTATGAACTGTAAAGGAACTTACAAAATGTGACATTACGAACCTGGTCAAGCACACAAGCAAAAATATCCTAGACATGACCCTGGTTGACAAGTTGTATTACTCACGATGCAAGAGGATTTGTACCTGCACTGCCAAGTCAATCAAAATCCATCATTATCTATACAATAAATACAAGTAATTGATGTAGTATCTTTTACTCTAAGATGCATTCTTATGATAATGTTAGAACATATGTTGAAAATGTCAAAACATACCTGAATAAGCTCCTCTTCGTTTCAAGAACAATTTATTGGAGTCGCATGAACTTGGAACAAGCCTCCCACGATCCGAAAGAGTAGCAACTAAGTCAACAGTGACTTTTTTGTTGCTACGCTGGATCAAGGGAGGTTTGCTCCAAGATTAAATCGCTCCAATAAATTATTCTCTACTAAACAGGGCCAACCACGTGAAGGTGGAAGCTCTTATGGCCCCTCCGCCCCCCTCACATCACTCTCAATTCCCCAATACCCAATCTATATTTCATTTTTTACTTTCATGAGCATAAAAAAAAATATTCAATAACTAATAAAAAACAATTCAACAAAAAGTACGGTACGCAAGGAAACATTGCAATTAATGCTTGACATAAAAATAGTATGACAAATGAGTTTTTTATATAACGCAAAAAACGTTCCAAGTATGGTAACGTTTGTCTTATAATAATACAATATTTTACATTATCAAATTTTCTTTTTCTTCTTCCTATTTTTAAAGCTCCTAATTACATCATCAATATCATCATGCTCTGCTCCCGTTTCGTGCCTTTTGACCCGCACTACTGACCTAGTTGCGTAGTCACGATGTCTGGTCTCATCCAGTGACAGGTCATCGCCTACAAAAATAGATAATATTAAATTTTAATTGTCAGTTTTTAAATATCATTGAACTAGTTCGGTAATATTAATAAAAAAAATTGAAATGAGATTATTTACCTGGTGCACCAGTTGTCGCCGCTGACCTAGTTGCGTAGTCACGATGTCTGGTCTCATCCAGTGACGAGGCATCGCCTACAAAAACAGATAATATTAAATTTTAATTGTCAGTTTTTAAATATCATTGAACTAGTTCGGTAATATTAATAAAAAAAAATTGAAATGAGATTATTTACCTGGTGCACCAGTTGTCGTCGATGACCTAGTTGCGTAGCTACCCGAGCCACCGCTGTTATGTCAAATGTACCGACCCCAAAAAGGGCTTCTAGATAATCTAGAAGTTCTTTTTTCAGGTTGGAACTCTGGGAATTCCACCCTGTGCATATTGTTGGGCCAAAAATTACCAACGCATGGCTCTCCAGATACCTGTAGAACTCATGGTTTCCTACACAGGAAAAAATAAGAAGATATTATCATTAATTTAAAAATAAAAATCATGATAAATATGTTTTAGATAAAGTACATGAAATAGTTAAAATATTAAAATTTACCTGGGAGTTGTACATGCTTTATAGGGACACCTTCATCATTCACCAACAACGTGCCATTAATGTTACCTGTGGAGCTGACACTTGTAGCTCCAGGAAACACAATAATGTAGTTGGCCATATCAGCCTCATCATTGCCAACACGTTCAGTGGTTGGCTGGGTGTCTGCTTGGGCAGGGTGTGTTTCTTGGCTGGCACCTAAAGGAGTAGAAGGTGTATGAGAGGGTTGTTGGGAAATCTCTTTCCCTTGTGTCCCACTACCACTAACACTGGATTCAGCAAGTGCTAGAAAACGCTACATACAAAAGAACTTTTTGTTAGTTTAGTCAATGTAAAAATTAAAAATCAAACTATCACAATTCATCTCATGCAGAACAAAAAAAATATCCTTTTGACTTTTTATTATTACCTGATATGTTTCTAGCTGGCTCATAAGTTGTTTTATCCTCTCTTCCGTTTCAAATTTTTGAGGCGCATCTATCAAAGTATTAAATTCTAACCTTGCATCTCCTGCCTTTTTTTTGCAACAAGAACACTGGAGATAGGGATGAAGAAAGCTCTTCCTCAAAGAGGGAATCATCAGGCATACCATGGCTAGGTGTTTGCATATTTGAACAAAATTAATATTATTTCAATTATGTCAATAACTAAAATACCTGAAGATAGAGCAATTCTGGCACTTTACATGTTCTTCCGCTGGCCTCTTTCCGCGATCATCCCGTCTCGGGGTTGTTCCTGCACTGCTCTGATCAGTCTTCCACATTGCAATAAAATTATAAATGTAAAAACTTGAAAACAATATCTAACTTGAAAACACAAAATGAAAATTAAAATAATTTCTAATAAGACACCAGACAACAGAGTTAGATTTTCAAATATGCCTTGCATTGAATTCATTTCTGGAAACATGTCATTGCACATTAAGGGACCCAAACAAGATACGAGTTGACAATGAATACCTTATTGAATATATTGTTGGAGAAACTTCTAGTAAACTTGTTGTGAAGACCTTGAGGAAATTTTTGGAGCAACATTGTTGAAGTTGATGGTATAGCATTGTTGGAGACGATCTTGAAGGGCCTTGAAGTGAAGATTTTGGAGCAACTATTGAAAAATCCTTAGAGCATTTAAGTAAGGCACTTTCTATCTTCCATCACCTTTTTCCTTTCAATATCCTTTAGACGATTTTGTTGATATTTAATGTTTTAAATCACGTTATAATTCCTTGATTATATGTGTTTGGGGACTTTCCCTTTGAAATTACCCAAAAATACCCTGGCAATTTTATCTTCAGGATGCATGTCTGACCCTATTGTTCAATATTTTGATTGATAGTAGTAAACATAGAGAGTTAGGGGGCTCTTGCATTGGTTTTGTTGGGCCATTAGATCCCTAACATCTACTAGGGAGAACCCCCCTTGAGTTGGAGGAGAGCTAGCCTGAAGTGAAAAGAGGTTGGTGAGGTGACAATGGGGCTATTGAATTATACATGGTATCACACTTTAGCTTTAGGACTTTATCTTGAGAAGTGCGAGATTTTTCTATATCAATTCTCAAATTGTTTACAACACTATTGTTAAGAACTAATAAGAAGTGATGTTGAGGGGTTTTTTGGTATAAGAAACAATACCATTTAAAAACTAGGGTTCTCAGTCCTTGGCATTCCTTCACCTGGGCCTAGGGGCACACTAGAATAATTTCACACTAAACCATGCAAACTTAAAAGTAACTTAACAGATCCATAAAGTAATAAT
The DNA here is from genome assembly GCA_034641835.2 of Pinus albicaulis. Lineage (NCBI taxonomy): Eukaryota > Viridiplantae > Streptophyta > Pinopsida > Pinales > Pinaceae > Pinus > Pinus albicaulis. The sequence continues at coordinate 1,401,790,772 of CM076579.1, read as the reverse complement.
AATCATAATTCCTAATTTATTATTGTACGATATGATGCAAATTATTCAAACATGAAGCAATGAAGACATGCAATGTCTGAATTTCAAGATTGATGAACCAATACAAGAAGTTAGAAACTATAACTTTGATTCAATACTTTGTGTCCTAACTCCAGGAAGGAATCTAGTTTGTAGTACAGAACATGCATCGTGTATTATCAATTCTTAATTGACAACAACTAAAGGTCATCTACCTCATCAATTCCTTCCCATTTTGTGTTTTTGTGTTATATTCCTTATAAAAGTGTCAAATTTCTCTCAAAGTAAGCAACCACTGAATAAAATAAAAAATAGTTGAGATATGATTGAGAAATGGTCATTTATTTCTTGAAAGGATCTTCACAATTTCTTTGGTTTTTTTTCATCTCAAGAAACAAGAAATGACCTAAGAAACTATCGTGATGTAATATAAGAAACAACATGGTGCAATGGCCATTTTCAAAGCCAAATGATGTCCATTGAGGACATGGCCTTTATTTGGTTCCCGTTTCATAGGAGTTTCGGGTAGAAATGGAACTTTGTTGTACCATTTCCAGTAGTAAAAAGGGAAAACCTTCTTTTTCCATGGGAAATAATTTACCTTTCCTTTTTCAAGATAATCTAAATCACAAAAATATGAACTATACTACACACATTCTTGGATAATGTGAAAGTGGAAAAGGAATACCCTACACAAGTGATGCACACATGTACATTTGAACACTAATAGATTTTTGTAGTTGAAATGCAATGCTTGTTTTCATTTAAATGTAGGGTTTTTAAAGCAGGGAGAAATAATGGCCGCCAAATTAATAAGCGTTTCTTTGGGAAAATTTTAAATCTTGTATTGGGTGATGAAGATAATAGACGGTATTGAATCTTGATTCTTGACATCTAGAGAGAACCCTATAGCCTAACACAATCCAATGGAATTGACCAAAAAAACCCAAATAGAGTCAACCCTACTATAGGAGGAAGGGCCTGCAGTAAGAACTTACCATTTTGCAAGAGCTAAGGGCGAATGCTGTTCTGCAAGAGCTGAGGGCAAATGCAGGGTGGATGTTGTTCTGCAAGATCTGAGGGCAAATGCAGGGCGAATGCTGTTCTGTAAGAGCTCAGGGCGAATGCTGAGGGCGAATGCGGTTCTGCAAGAGCTCAGGGCGAATGCTGAGGGCGAATGCTATTTTGCAAGAGCTGAGGGAAAATGCTGAGGGCGAATGTTGTTCTGCAAGAGCGGAGGGTGAAGGCACACGTGATATTAGACGTTAATGTAGCACACATGTACATTTGAACACTAATAGATTTTTGTAGTTGAAATGCAATGCTTGTTTTCATTTAAATGTAGGGTTTTTAAAGTAGGGAGAAATAATGGCTGCCAAATTAATAAGCGTTTCTTTGGGAAAAATTTAAATCTTGTATTTGGTGATGAAGATAATAGAGGGTATTGAATCTTGATTCTTGACATCTAGAGAGAACCCTACAACCTAACACAATCCAATGGAATTGACCAAAAAAACCCAAATAGAGTCAACCCTACTATAGGAGGAAGGGCCTGCAGTAAGAACTTACCATTTTGCAAGAGTTGAGGGTGAATGCTATTCTGCAAGAGCTGAGGGCGAATGCTGAGGGCGAATGCTGAGGGAAAATGCTATTCTGCAAGAGTTGAGGGTGAATGTTGAAGGCGAATGCTATTCTACAAGAGCGGAGGGTGAATGTGTGTGTGATATTAGACGTTAATGTAGCTATTGCGACGGATACGAAACAATAAAATCATTTTTATGTAGCGCGCATATAAGTTTCATATTTTTATTTAGCGCACATATAAGTGTCGTTATACCGACGACGGAAAAGGCATCACTATTGTGACGAAGGCCTCCAAACGTCGCAATTGCGACACTTAGAGCTGAGGGCGAATGTTGAGGGCGAATGATATTCTGCAAGAGCGGAGGGTGAATGTGTGTGTGATATCAGACGTTAATGTAGCTATTGCGATGGATACGAAACAATAAAATCATTTTTATGTAGCGCGCATATAAGTTCCGTATTTTTATTTAGCGCGCATATAAGTGTCGTTATACCGACGGCGGAAAAGGCGTCGCTATTGCGACGAAGGCCTCCAAACGTCACAATTGCGACACTTAGACATTGTGTCACACTTGCGACGTTTGGAGGCAGTTGTCACAATAGCAATGCTTTGGGCCATAGTGTCACAATTGCGACGTCTTCCTCCAAACGTCGCAATTGCGACACTTTTCTAAGTGTTGGTATTGCGACACTTTTCTATAAACGTCGATATAGCGACGGTTTCGGGCGAGATGGAAAAAATTTGGGGAAATTTTCGACATTTGGTCAAAAGCGTCGGAACCAAGTGTCGGAATTTCTGCAAAATGTAGTAGTGCCTTCTTCTACTGTTTTCTTGGACTTGTCTCTTCATTTAGGTTAACCTTCTCCTCTTTAGACATGGTGTTTTGTTCACCCCTTTTTCCAAATTTTAAACAGAAAGGTTTTTTGCTTGTGAAATGATGAGGAGAAAAGCTAAATGAGATTTTGAGGCTTTTAAACAAGGTTAGGAGACTTGGCAAAAGTAGGTTAAGCTTCCCTTTCAATTTTTCCTTTAAGTTTTCTTTGACATAAATTTAGAGTTCACTGGGCATTTTTATCACTTAAAAAATCATGAGGAGGTGATACTTTAGGGATAATAACTCTTAAAATTGACTTCCACAACAGGAAAATGCCATTTCTGAGCTTTCTGGGCAATTTCGGGTGACTCTGCACTTTTTTGGGCAGTGTACGCTTTTACGCCAGGAGCGTAGCACCTCGTTCAGCCCTGAATGCAAATGTGTTCAGCACTGCACGCCTGTTGCAGGAGCGCAGTGTCGGCGATGGAAGCAATTGTGAATGCGCAGTGTTGTTGGCGTGCGGTAGCTGCACGTGGCGCCGAGCGATGGGAATAGTTGTCGGAGCACAGCACAGTTAGGCAATGCTGCACGTAGAATCGGGCGATGGTGGGCGGCCATTTCTGCACATCAAGCGGGATTAGAAGAGCACAACACCCATTTACAGGTGCACAACGTCCAAAAGAAAATAACACAGGAGCGATCTACAGGTGCGCAACGTCCACCTACAGGGGCGCATCACTGAGGAAATTTTGCCTGAGGACGCCTTTGGAAGTCGGAAAATTGCACTCTGCTTTGTAAAAAGTTGAAATGAGGGGGAAAAGAAGTTGTTGAAGCATTTATAACCCCTTTTTGAAAATAATTAAACTCAAGAAACCCTCTTTCCTAAAGTCTCATTTTGCACTTTTTATTTTCCTCTGTCTTTTTGGAGCTAGTCTTTTTACCAATATTTCTTTTGTAGCGTGGGCAAATGATAAGATCTATGATGATTCAATCCTGTTATGCTCATGTGCAAGGTGATTTTAAACACTATATTTACCTCCATATCCTTTGAGAAAAAAATTTGACTGTTTATTTGTGGGAAAACAGGGTTTGAGCTGATGCTCTGTTGCTGTCAGTGAAATGGTGCATAATGCCTTAAAATCCCTTCTTTTTGACCTTTTAAGACCTCAGAGTTGGTCCTTTTATCCAGCAAGATTTATGCCCTTTGACCTTACCCTTGAAGAAAATTCGGAATTATTTTTATCAATCTCTGTTGTTTGATGAATGAGGTTTTCCTTGCCACTTACCATGATCATTTTGCTTATTATCCCAACTTTTGATTTTTTAAGGATATTTTAGAAAAGAAAACAAAGCTGCCCTTTAAGTCTTTAAAGAAAAAATCTTTCTGAATTGATTTCTTTTGCTCAACAAAGTTTCCACTGATTTATTTGAGGAGTCTTTTAGCTTTTGTGGCCCAGCTATTTCTCCATTGTTTGTCAAAAAAATTCACATATTTGTATTTTCAACCAAAGCACGCCTACTGTTTTCTTCTTCAGTGTGATTTTCCTTTCTTGATAGTGGTCTTAGTCTTTTACTTCAACTCATGGCACATCTAATAGCTTTTTTTCTTTTTGCAGGAGTGTGGCAAAGGGCAGCTGTCCCTCTACTAGTTTCATGCTTGAGGCCAAAAACCTTTACAATGATCTTTTTGCTGAAATGCGACATGTTGCTCATATGTCAGTGACTCTTTGAGATTTGCACAAATTTTTGTATGTGTAGTAATTTATTTCTTTTTATGAGATCAAGACCTTTCCTGTAGCTTTCAGCTTGTTGTACCTTTTCATCAACTGCAAATGAATTTTTAACTCTCTTAGGTGTCCTTTTTCCATATATATAATGAGCTCTTGATTTTCCCTGTAGCCTCCAATTCATTGTACCTTTTTATCAACTACAAATGACCTTTTGAACCTTCTTAGGTGTCCCTTTTTTCCTCTGCATTGCTTTAGACTAATCTTCAAGGCATCCTTGCAGAAATGCTTGGATATGATAGTCTATTCTTTGCATATTTTAATGTTGGACTAGGAGGGCACCCTTGGAGGCTGCTTAAGTGATATTTTGAATTCATCTTTGACTTCCTGTGCATACAATGGAATGAGAATCATGATGGTGCATGACCTAGGAAAACCTAATTGACTTATTTGCAAGGTCTTAGAATGGGATTTTGACTGAAAGTTTGAACCAAGGTTTTGAATGAAGATACAGGGTTTATACATTCTACTAATGCACCATCATCCTATATAACTAGACATCTTTTTTTTACTTTGAAGGGATTTCTAGACAGACTTTTGACACCAACAGTGCTTGAGGCATTTGTGAGTAGGAGAGAAGACTTGGTTTAACTTGGCCAAACAAATTGTGAAATAAGAGGGCTTAGGCATCATAGGTAGAGGGCTATAGACAGAAGTAGCAATCATGGATAGAGTAAGGGACATTAGTCCAGTATAGGGTCTTATAGGATGATATATTGACCATAGCAAACAAAATAGGAGGGATAGGGTAAAATTTCTTTCTGAGGAGATTTGTAGAAGACACAATGATTCTTGAATTTTGATTTCTAGAAATCTGAGACAAAGAATTTAGTCATGTAAAATAGGTGAAAATTACCGATGACTAACAGGTGGTAAGAAAAGTAGAAAGAAAAATTATGGCAAGAAGGAAGTATGCCACTCACAACTATAAATATGGAGGTGTTGTTGCTTTGAGCCTCCTACAACCTACAAGGTTGACAGCACAATAGCTGGAGGAAAAAAGAGAGAAAATACTTAGTTACAATTGTGATAGAAAATACAGGGTCATAAGTGTTCTAAGAAGAAATTTTTTACATAGATTATGAAGAGGAGAAATAAAAGGAGCTAGAAACATGCAAAGAAGAGGATATACACTAGGAAATAACCACAAAGAAAGAATAAATGAATCTTACAATATATTGTAATGCATTGGTAGGATTTACCACTCCTTAAACTCTCAAGATAGAAGAATTTATTAAAAAGGAAAAGCTAATAGTGTCGATCGATTACGGTAGTACCAACAATTTTATTCATTGTAATATAGCTAAGGAATTGAATTTATTTCTATATCTAACACCAGAGTGTCAAGTGATGGTTACAAATGGAGGAACTACCAAGTATCTACCCCTACGAGGGAGGAGAGGGCTCTCTCCAAGGGATATTAGCTAAGAGGGCTGGATAAAATTAGGTTTTAGGCTAGGTATAGTATCACAAGGGTTTTGATTGTTTGATTTAGGTGCTTGATGAGTGAATTAGGTCAAAGAAGTAACTAGGTCAGGGAAAATAAGGTCAGAATTGCAGATATGTAATGGGGAAATGTAGGTAAGCACTCTAACACTTTAGGGTTTCAAGGTGAAATGGAACATACTGGTGAGGTGCTAAAAAGAGCATGAAAATGCATGAATTCTTTTTAAATTGAAGAAACTGAACAAACTATGGTGATTCTCCCAAAATAGAGCATAAAATATGTTTTATGCCTATAAAAATTGAGAAATCATCATATCATAGACCTAAAATGAACATGAAAGATACAAAAAATTCATACATATGAAATTGAAGAAGAAACTATGCCAAAATACAATACCATATGAATCCCAAAAGAATAGTTGCAACTCATCCAATGTATTCCTGCCAAAATCTAAATACACTAGTGTATCTTATCAATACAAAAACCTCCAACCAATGAAATGAGTCAATAAGTGAAAGATATAGCCATCACACAAATTCTCCCAACCTCAGGGGTCGAATACCTGAGTTATGGAGCTGATCCACAAAAGTCTGAACTGAAACCTCTATTGTAGGGTGGTCAAACTGACTCATCCCTAACTTTAGTGAAACTGATTCATTCATCCTCTCAAAGAGTTTTACCTAATGTATTTAACCCTAGGTAACTCAAAAGCATCATTATTACATTTTCATCCATCAGTTACATATCAGGCAACTGGAAAAAGTGCAACACCTAAAGCAAATGCACAACGCGTGAAGCAAATGTGTAGCCCCAACTTAAAGGTGTGTTTTGGAGGCCTTCCTGAAGTCCAAATTGAGCTTAGAATAGCTCATTGGAAAGCCTGTCCTGTCTAGTTTCAAAATATGTGCTTATTTTCCAAAAGTAGCCTGATTTGACCCTCCAAAAATTCAATCTAACAAGATTGGTCAAAAGCGCAACGCCAGGCTCAAAAAGAGGGCAGGAGCATGATTTTTTGGATGTTTTTGGCCATTTATCCCTGTCAGAATGTTCAAATTTGATGTGAAAATAGTCAAAATTTGATGTAGAGGGCCTTATGAATCCAATGGTTGTCTTGGTTTTACCAATGGAGGTCCCTAGAAAAGGTGCAGCACCTAGGGACCTGGGATGGGATGGTGGCATAAGAGAAGTCTAGTTGTAGAGTTCCTTTCAACTTCGCTCCCCAAGATCTAGACAACAACATACCAAATCGTGGTGGTATATTAGCCATAACCACATCCATCAAGACATTATTTTCCAGAAATTTCTCAAGGGAAACTACTAAATACTTAATAATACCTAAACAAAAATATCTTCCTAAATCGAAGGAATACAAGTGATGATAAGGACGAGTGATATCTAGGCCCAATTTCTCCATAATGGATTTTGGCATCAAATTGTGGGAAGCTCCAGTGATGCAAAAAAAATAAAAGTCAGCCCAAGGAGATCTGGTCAATTGTAGCGTGGCTCCATTAGCATTTCTTTCTTAAACCCCGTTCTTTGTTACACGTGGTCTAGTTTCTTTTCCTGGAATTTTATTTATCAAATTTGAGGAATTTGATAAGTAAATATCAATTGATACTTAAATCTTATTGACAACCTTTGAAAATAAAATATATCTCTCTCAACTTTATATTATACCACCAAACCTTATAACCAACATTTATACCTTTCGAACTTTGTATTAATACTCCACACTTTTTTTAAACAAATGACTTATAATAAAACTTTTTCTCTTGACCCCACTTCTACAATCAATAGGCCAATGGCATCATTGCGGAGACTCCCAGAGTATGGTGGCAATCCCTAGCTCGTCCCATCCCACGATGAATCTACAATGTTGATCGGTGTTTGTAAGATCCGGGCTCTTTTATTAAACTTCGGGCAAGTTCAGCGTGCGATCACCATTCAATGGCCCCTTCCAAAATCAACGGCCCATGACAATATCGCTCGACATCATGGTACGAACGATAACGTGCGATGGCGTAGTTTAAATGGTGGTTTTCTGGGGGTCCACTTCGCCACGTGTCGATAGATCTATGGAATCGCTTGCGTTCAGAAAATACTGCCTATTCACCCAAAAGCGGTGCGATATGGGAAATCCACCTTGCAAATCCACTTGCAGTTTTGGTACAGTGATTAACTACGGTTCACGCTGGTTGCACTATCCTTCTCGTTCATTAGCTCACGTCTAAGCCTCGGGTCTGGTTTTGAAAGCAACAACTCTATCTCTTATAAAGCGGGAATTCTACCAATTAAACAGTGTTCACGACCACAATTTCTCTGCACAGACCTCACCTATGGGTAGTATTAATTCAACAGGTTTTGTTCGAATAAATTAAAGAGAAACAATAGACAGAGGGATGCGAAGTCGATACAATGGTTCGACTCAGTAATTATATTTATACATAGAATTCAATTGCTTCACAATTAAACAATCTCTTCACAGACAAAGGTTCGAGTCAATCCAATGGCAGACAAGCTTCGAAATAATTTAACTAGAAACAATTTTGAACACACGGGTTTTGTTGCAGAAATCTCTCTATTCCTCCTCTTCTTTTCTCTCCCTTAATACATCCGAGGGATTACATTTATATACATAAACATATGATTCTTCGGTTCCTCTGAGAGGACCGTTCTAGAAATCAAAGGTCTAATTACAACTTGTTCAAATAACTGAACTGTTCTACTTCTATAACTCTAACTAATATAAATGAAATAGTCAGCTGAGGTATTGACACCTAGCTGTTACAATTCAAATGTTCTCGAACCCTCCTAGCCACAACATGTGGACAAAACTTCCTACATTGCTGGCTAGTGTCTATTGCCCCTGCATCAGACTCCTGAGGGAAATTTTCTTCATGGGCTCCTATCCATGAGCTCTTCCACTGATCTACCTACCTTCTGCAACATCCCTTCAGTCATCCAAGTGGCATCTTCCTCTGGCTTGTCCTTCCATTTGATCAAGTACTGAAAGTACTCTTGTCCTTTGGTCCTTATGAATGGTATTTTATCCAATATCTTCTCTGGTTGCAATGGTTGCGCTGGAGGTAGTTGTTCTTTCCACTCAATCTGTTCCTTTTATGCTGACCTTTCTTCTGCACCATCATCTTCATACTTGTACAAATCTGCAACATTAAAAATGGGAGATATTCCAACATCAGGAGGTAATTCAATCTCATAAGCATTTGCAGAAAACTTCCTAAGTATCTTGCATGGCCCAATGTTTTTGAACTTCAATTTGTTGTACTGCTTCTTTGGGAATCTCTCCTTTCTCAAGTGTGCCAAAACCAAATCTCCTACTTCAAAATGAACTTCTTTTCTGCTCAAGTCTTCCCTGTTTTTGTATTTTTTGTTGCTGCCTTGTAGTTGTTGTTTCACTTGTTCATGTATGGCCTGGATCTCTGAAGCAAATTCCTCACCAACTGCACTTCTTAGTTCTGCCCTTCCCAGACTTCTTAACTCTGATATCCCTCTGGGGTGCATTCCATAAACAATATGAAATGGACTCTGCCCTGTGCTCCTGTTTGGTGAGTTATTATATGCATATTCTGCCTGGGGAAAAATATGATCCCACTACTTGGGATGCTCTCCTGCAAGACTTATCAACAATTTTCCCAGACTCCTATTCACTACCTCAGTTTGTCCATCAGTCTGGGGATGAGAAGCTGAGCTGAAACTTAGTTTGGTACCAAGTTTCTTCCACAATGTCCTCCAAAAGTGACCCACAAATCTGGTGTCTCTGTCTGAAACAATACTCTTGGGCAACCCATGCAGTCTAACAACTTCTTTGAAAAAAAAGTTAGCAACATGGGTGGCATCACTAGTTTTATAGCATGGAATAAAATGTGCCATTTTGGAGAACCTATCCACTACAACAAAGACTGCATCATTCCCTCTATGAGTCTTGGGCAATCCTAGAAAAAAATCCATACTCACCATGTCCCAAGGCCTGTCTGGAATAGGCAAGGGAGTGTACAATCCTGCATTCTGGCTCCTTCCTTTTGCATACTGATAGATCTTGCAATTCTTCACAAACTTATCTACTTCTATTCTCATCCTGGGCTAGTAATAGAAGTGGGTCAGCTGCTCATAAGTTTTATCAGTACCAAAGTGTCCAGCAAGTCCACCACTATGCTTCTCTTTGATCAAATTTTCCCTCATGGAACATCTTGGTACACACAGTTGGCTTATTCTGAATAACAAGTCCTCCTGTAGGAAATAATCTAGCCACTGGCTTCTATCTGTTAAAATAGGGTTACTACTTGCCTCAAATGCTTCCTTAAAATATGGATCTATTTTACACAATTCTTTGAGAAAATCAAATCCTACAACTTCAAAATTTGTTTCTTGAACAAGCATGTGCCTCCTACTCAAAGCATCAACTACTTTATTGGCTTGACCACTTATATGTTTCAAAACAAAATTAAAACCTTGGAGATACTCAACCCATTTAGCATGCTTATGTTTCAACTTGGGCTGCTGTACAATATACTACAAAGCATGATTGTTAGAATACAATACAAATTCCCTGGACATGAAATAATGTCTCCACTTTTTCAATGCCTGAACAATTGCATAGAATTCCTTCTCATAAGAGGAATACTTTCTTCTGGTGGCATACAGCTTCTCACTGAAATATGCTACAGGCCTATCATCCTGACTCAACATAGCTCCAATGGCCTCTCCACTGGCATCACACTTTACTTGAAATGGTTGAGTAAAATCAGGCAGAATCAAAATAGGCTTCTCCGTTATCTTTTGCTTCAAAACATTAAAGTATCTTTCTGCATCAACAGTCCACTTAAATGGTTGTTTTCTCTTCTTTATTGTTTCAATTATGGGTGCATTGATCTTACTAAAGTTTCTTATAAAATTTTTGTAAAAACTGGCAAGTCCATGGAAACTTCTTACCTCAAAAACATTCATGGGTGAACGCCACTCCACAATTGCCTTAACCTTTTCTGGGTCCATCTTCAATCCTTCTGCAAAAACAACAAAACCAAAATACACCAACTCCTCTTTCATGAATGAGCATTTCTTCAAATTTATCAGTAGTTTCTCTTGGTGCAGCTTCTTCAAGACATGATTAAGAGGCCTTAAATGTTATTCTTTAGTTCTGTTGAAAACTAATATATCATCTAGATACACTATCACAAATTTTCCAATAAATTATTTCAATACCTCATTCATAAGTCTCATAAAAGTGCTAGGTGCATTTGACAACCCAAAAGGCATTACCATCCATTCATACAGTCCTTCATTTGTTTTAAAGGCATTTTTCCACTCATCACCCTCTCTTATTCTAATCTGATGGCATCCAATTTTCAAATCTATCTTTGAGAAATATTTAGCACCACTCAAACAGTCCATCAAATCCTCAACTCTGGGAAAAGGGAATATGTACCTGATTGTGATCTTATTGATTTCTCTGGAATCAGTACACATCCTCCAGCCTCCATCTTTCATTGGGCTTAATACTGCTGGTACTGCACATGGACTCAAACTTTCTCTGATCAGTCCTTTGTCCACCAATTCCTGTACTTGTCTCTTGATTTCCTCATTTTCCATGGGAGTCATTCTATAGGCTACCTTATTTGGTAGATTTGAACCAGGGATAAAATCTATCTGATGGTTGATCTTTCTCATAGGTGGCAGCTCATCAGGTAAATCATCCACAATAATGTCACAATAATCATCTAGCATCTCTTGGATTTCTATTGTAAAATCAGAAATATTTGTAGAAGAAAGAACTACTTTAGGTTTGCAAACTAAAGCAAAGCTTACCTCTTCTTCTTCTATCTGCTGCAGATATTCCTTCCCGCTCAGCAACAAGGTCTTTGGATCAATCACTCTACTGGATGGCTCTCCTTCTTCCATGGGTATCAATGTATGATGTACCCCATCTTTAAAGAAATTGTAAGTGTTCTTCTTGCCATCATGCACTGCTACTTTGTCGAACTGCCAAGGTCTACCCAGCAGTATATGACACACATCCATGGGCATTACATCACACAGGACCTTATCTCTGTATCCACCCATTTGCAGCTTTATCTCACATTGTTCTTTTACAACTAGCTGGTGCCCTTTATGCAGCCAAGACACCTTGTAGGGAGTTGGATGCTCCCTTGTCTTCAACTTCAACTTTTCTATCACCTCAGTGGAAACCAGATTTTCTATGCTACCACTATCAATGACTAGCTGGCATCATTTCCCTTGGACTTTGCATACGCTCCTAAACAAAGTCTTCCTTTGTGCAGGTTCAGTGACCTCTTTAGCTTGCTTCAACAGGACCTTATTTACCACCAAGGACTCTCCCCTCTCTGGAAGAATTTCTTCTTCAATCTCTACCTCTTCTCCAGTCTGGGCAACAACAGCATTTCTCAGACCAGCACCCAAATTCTCTGGACATTCATAGTGCTTGTTTCCCACTTGCTGACATCTATAACACCTCAATTCTCTACCCCTGTCTCTATCTCTACCTCCTCTTCCTTTTCCTCTGTAAGAACCCCTTCTGCCCCTTGCATCATCCTATGTAGATGCATTTTGAGGTGAGCTACTGTTAGCTCCATCCCTGGGTGTAGTGGGCTTTCCTCTACCACCCTGACTTCCCTTTCCACAGAAAGTACCTCTCTTCTTGGAATACTATTTCCTCAGGAGTTTCTCCTCTGCTTTCAAGGCCATTTGGTAGGCCTCTTCCACTGTCTTAGGAGACAGAAGACCAATCTCATCTTGGATCGCCAGCTTGAGACCATTCACATATCTGGAAGTCTTCTTTGGTGTGTCTTGGAATTGCCCAGCCCTTATGCTTACTCTGTAGAATTCCTCTGTGTATTCTTTTACTGTCATCAACCTCTGTCTCAGGTTCTGCATTTTCTTATACAATGTCAACTGGTAATCACTAAGAAAGAATTTACCTTTTAATTTAGCCATCATTCTGGTCCAGCTCTTGATAGGTTGCTTGCCAACTCTCCTCCTTTTTGCCTGCACTCCATCCCACCAAAGTGCAGCATGTCCCTTCAGCTTTGTTACTGCAAACTTGACCTTTTTATCCTCACTTATTTCTTCATAATCAAAGCACTTGTTCATTTCATTTATCCAGTCCACCAATTCCTCTGGATTCAATCCCCCTGCATAACTCAACACTTCAATTCTGGGCCTAACTGCAGACCCCATAATAGTTCTAAGGAGCCTCAAGTCAGGAGGAATTTCAACATTTTATTCAGCTTCCTCTATCTCAGGTTCATTGGTGTCTTCAAGATCTCTGGGTTGTCTTCACTCTATGATGTCCATTCTGGCCTCGACCCTCTATAACATCCCCAACACCTCTGCGTTGGCAACAAGCCTCCTTCTGCCAGCACCTCTACCAACTCGGATTGCCATGTCAGATCTCTGCAAAAACAACTCAGAAACAATGGCTCCGATACCACAAATGAAGCAACAAAACTGAAATTCAGCCCAAGGAGAGCTGGTCAACTGTAGCGTGGCTCCGTCAGCATTTATTTCTTAAACCCTGTTCTTTGTTCCACGTGGTCTACTTTCTTTTCTTGGAATTTTATTTATCAAATTCGAGGAATTTGATAAGTAAATATCAATTGATACTTAAATCTTATCGACAACCTTTGAAAATTAAATATATCTCTCTCCGCTTTATATTATACTGCCAGACCTTATAACCAACGTTTATACCTTTCGAACTTTATATTAATACTCCATGCTTTTTTTAAACAAATGACTTATAATAAACCTTTTTCTCTAGACCCCACTTCTATGATCAATAGGCCAATGGCGTCATTGCGGAGACTCTCGGAGTACGGTGGAAATCCCTGGCTCGTCCCCTCCCACGATGAATCTACACCGTTGATCAGTGTTTGTAATATCCGGGCTCTTTTATTAAACTTTAGGCAAGTCCAGCGTGCGATCACCGTTCGATGGCCCCTTCCAAAATCAACGGCCCACAGCAATATCGCTCGACGTCCTGGTACGAACGATAACGTGCGATGGCGTGGTTTAAACGGTGGTTTTCCAGGGGTCCATGTCGCCACGTATCGAAAAATCTATGGAATCACTCACTTTCAGAAAATACCGCCTATTCACCCAAAAGCGGTGTGATATGGGCAATCTGCCTTGCAAATCCACTCGCGATTTTGGTACAGTGATTAACTATGGTTCACTCCAGTTGCACTATCATTCTCGTTCATTAACTCACGTCTAAGCCTTGGGTCCGATTTCAAAAGCAACAACTCTATCTCTTTATAAATCGAGAATTATACCAATTAAACAGTGTTCACGACCACAATTCCTCTGCACAGACCTCACCTGCGGGTAGTATTAATTCAACAGGGTTTGTTCGAATAAATTAAAGAGAAACAACAGACAGAGGGATGCGGATTCGATACAATGGTTCGACTCAGCAATTATATTTATACACAGAAATCAATTGCTTCACAATTAAACAATCTCTTCACAGACAAAGGTTCGAGTCAATCCAATGGCAGACAAGCTTCAAAATCATTTAACTGGAAACAATTGTGAACACACGGGGTTTGTTGCAGAAATATCTCTATTCCTCCTCTTCTTTTCTCTCCCTTAATACATCCGAGGGATTACATTTATATACATAAACATATGACTCTTCGGTTCCTCTGAGAGGACCGTTCTAGAAATCAAAGGTCTAATTACAACTTGTTCGAATAACTGAACTGTTCGACTTCTACAAATCTAACTAATATAAATGAAACAGTCAGCTGAGGTATTGACACCTAGCTGTTACAATTTAAATGTTCTCGAACCCTCCTAGCCACAACATGTGGACAAAACTTCCTACATTGCTGGCTAGTGTCTAATGCCCCTGCATCATCCTGAGTCAAGCATGGTATTATGAAGGATATTCTAGTGGCTTCTTAGACTTAGATAGAATGGGGGAACTTCACTATCCTCTAACTGACCATCTATTGTTGGACTAATGATAAGCTCAAGTTGGTCATCATCGACATTAAGTATAGTAGGCGAAGAATAAACTTTTAAAATTTTGGCTACATGGGACTTATACCGATTATTCTTGAAAAGTTCAGTTAAAGGTATTGACACTTTTAATTTGGAAATTTTAGTTTCTAAGCTAAAAGGAGTGGATTTGTCTACCTCTTTAGTGATGTCTCTTTTGTTGGCATGATCTTTTGATGTTGCTTCTTTCCTTTGACTATCCTTTTCTTTTCCTGGTGATCTTGTAAATGGCTGATTGTCTTTGTTTTGATTTTTAGCTACTATTGACCTCTGAAATTAGGGTTTATAGCTTGTGATTCTGGCTGCCTTTCGAAGATAGGAATCCTGTCAACCATCCTCTCATTTTTTTTTATTAATGTGTCCAGTTTTACATCAGAAGAGGATGATGCTTCCTCTTTGATAGTTACCCTTCTTTTGCCTTTCATTTTTTACTTCTTTATAGACAAATTAGTGTCTACACTAATTTCATTTTTCTGCATATCCTATAATGTAGCAGGATTCCTTTCTCACAACTAAAGGCCATGTTAGGATCAAAACCATCTGGGTAATGAAAAAGGGCTAACCCTAGATGGGGTTTGATCTCATTAACAATATAATGGTAAAATCTATTGAATTAGACAGTGAAGTCTTATATTGATTCATTAGGTTCTCTTTTTAGATTTTTATATTCAGCAAGGATTTGTAATGGATTCTTATTTACCTCCAATTTGGATATAAAAGCATCTACCAACTGATTTGATGTGGCTATGGAATTTGCAGTTAATGATATGAACCATACCTTAACTTCTCCTGAAAAAATCTGAACTATGATTCTCATTTTTGCATCATCTGCATCTATCTCCTCCAGGTCAATAAAGTCTGTAACTTTAACAATATGTTGTTTTTTAGTGATTGAATAATTTTCACCAAAAAGTGGAAACCTTTGGCCATAACCCCGAGGTAAGGCATTGACTTGACTTGGTAAGATGAGTGGTGAAAATCTAGCCATAATCCCGTTATATGGATTACATGAGAGACAATAGGAAGAGTTTTCTGAATAAGTGATGAAGTATATGGTGCGAAAGAGGAAACAAAAACTGATTGTGAATGTGTCAGGATAGGTATTGACTCTTGTTGATATCAGATTATAGCCTTTTCTGACTGGTACTAAATTTGGTTTGCTAGATTTTTGAGTTTGTAAAATTGACTCCAGACTTTAGTGTCAAGGTTTGATTCAGACTTAGTTTCTTCAAAGGATAGGTTTTCTTCAAGATTCAGAGAACTAATATCTAACTCAAAAAATGACTTGACCTTAGAGAGCCTTAAAGGATAAAATACTATGTCGACTAAAGCGAAATAATGACAATAATTTTAGATCAAATGGTACATCTTCGAGAGATAGAACTTTAGTAGGAAGTGAAGAAGAAATTACCAATGGGATTGGACCTAAATGAATCTTTGTAGATTGATATCTATGCTTCTGGACAAGCTTCTCTAGATATTCAAGTGGATCAGATGGGGGAGGATAAGGGTTTGATTTGGTGTATCTCCTCGAAGCCAGAATGTTCACTGTTCAACAACTTTTTTTCTCTAAAAATTTTACATATCTACCTCGATAAAATCTTAGACCTATCATCCAGGGGCCAAGAATTCTAAGAACTAATGGTACAACTAGGGAATAAATAATGCTTTTATTCCCAAGTATGGAAGCCAAGATGTTAGCACTCTACTGGATCTCCAAGGCTCAGAAGAGACCAGAAAAGGTAACTACAGACCAAGCTCTCTCTAAGTAGCTAGCCCTACTAGGAAGGAGAGGATTCTCTGCAAGTAATCTCAGCCAAGAGGGTTGGATCAAATTAGGTTTTAGGCTAGGTATACTATCACAAGGGTTTTTATTGGTTGATTTAGGTGCTGGATACGTGAATTAGGTCAAAGAAGTAATTAGGTCAAGGAAAATAAGATCAAAATTGCAGATATGTAATTGGGAAATGTAGGTAAGCACAATAACACTTTAGGGTTTCAGGGTGAAATGGATTAGACTGGTGAGGTGCTAAAAATAGCATGAAAGTTCATGAATTCCTTTTAAACTAAATAAACTGAACAAACTATGGTGATTCTCCCAAAACAGAGCATAAAATATGTATTCTACCTGTCAAACTTGAGAAATCATCATACCATAGAGCTAAAATGAAAATGAAAAATACAAAAAATTCATACATATGAAATTGAAGAAGAAACTATGCCAAAATACAATTCCACATGTATCCCAAAAGAATAGCTGCAACTCATCCAATATATTCCTTGCAAAATCTGAATACACTAGTGTCTTTGATCAATACAAATACATCCAACCTGTAAAATGAGTCAAGAAGTGAAATATACAGCCATAAAAAAATTCTCCCAACCTTAGGGGTCGAATCCCTGAGTTATGGAGCTGATCCACTAAACTTTGAATTGAAACCTAGAGTGTAGGGTGGTCAAATTGTAATATCCCAAAACCGGGACTGCTAGCAAGGCATGCATGAAAAACGCATTTTTCAGGAATGGCTGCTATAGCTCTTGAAATAATCCCTTGTATCCCTTATATCTAAGTATCTAAGTCCTAAATCCAAGAGGAGATAAAAAAAAAATCTCTCTAGGTGGGTTAAACAGATCTCCCACACCTAGTACAGCTTAAAAAGTGCCCAAAGAGGGATTGCAACACTATGTGACAAAACTGCTCAGAAAATAATGCAGTTGAGCCAAATATATGCAGGAGGCCAATATGGAGGCTCAATATTATTTTTTTATAATAGAAAATTAGATTTATATTGAGGCCCTTACATTACAGAACATAAACCAATAGACTTTACATGAAGATTGGCTCAAAATAAGAGGCTGCAACCATATGATATAACTGTACAAGATTGACAACATTATTTTATTAGCTGAAAAGAGCTGTAAGTTACACTTTAGATCTAGAGCAGATATGTGTACAAAAATAGATATCTATATCAGATCTGTACACTATAGAGTCTCCTCTTCAAAATCCCCTTAGGGTTTTTAGCAGAAAATGTAGTACAAGAAGTAGATCTGAGATCCAAGGCAGCTGATCTGCAGAATGATTTAGAATTTCTGAAGAAAATACATCAGTATTCAGATCATATCTGAATGGAACATGGATTAGATCTGTAATCCACGGATCACCATAGTGAAGGGAAGATTCCCCACACCAGAGATCTCTTCTTCTTGAAGTGCCAAAAGACCCTGCAACTTTCTCCTTGCAAATAACACAGTTATGGAAGAGGGACTATGCTATAGGATCTAGGGAATGATGTGGCCTAATGCCAAGATCTGAAAATGAGCTCTCCTCATCCAATACTCTCTTGCCAGGGGGATAGATAGCTTTCCCACTGAAAAGAGGCACTAGAATGGCTTAGATCTAAACAGATCTAGCCTCCACTTGCTATAGCTTAAAAAGACAGCCAAACCCTTTGTTATTGCCTAAATCTACCTCAGGCTGAAGGAAGGCAGAGATAGGATAACACCAAACCACGCTCAGTCTGGTAGCTAGCCCTACCAGAACAGGAGAGGGCTCTCTCTGGGTCAATCTCAGCGAAAAGTATTCAATTGGGCTTGAGATGACTGAAACAACAACTGATCTTAGGCTAGATATACAAATAAGAGGATTTTTTTTTATTTTTTGGGGTTTTGTTGGAAAAAAGGGAAAGGGAATTTTGGGCTTGGGGATGAGGCAAAATTCTTGCAGATTTCAAGTTGGGGCAAGGAAGGCAATGGCTTTGATGTCTTAGATTATTTGAATGGATAGAAAATACTGCTGAGGAGATGAAGAGGGAAAGAGGGTGCAAGGATCCTCTTCAAACTGACGAAAACATATAAAACTAAACAAAAGTTTAAGGCAGAGCACCAGCCAACTAATGAATTCTACCTTAGTTACTCATTTGTTTAATTTTAGAAGCAAAGAGAAGGGAAATGGAATACTTATAAAATTAATGAAACTTACAGATACATGGAGTAAAACATCATCAAACTCATAGCCACAAGGATCCCAACAAGTGCTGCAAAACCCTGGTCTTTCCTTTGCCAAAAAGCTGAAATGAATATACAATGAGGTGCCCAACTTTTCCCAAGAGTCCAACCCTGAAAATGTCTCAGAAAATACATGATATAGACCATCCTAACCCCTTTCCATGCCTCTAGGGGTCGATCTCATCCTTCTAGGAGCTGTTTCAACCAATTCTAAAACAAGGAACTGAAATCTAGGCAATCAAACAACTTGCCTCTATATGGAAGGAAACTGATTCATTCATTTAATTTTCACTTTTTAGTGAATGAATCCTCTAGAACAAGTAAATATGTGCCAAAATTACATCATAGTAATCAAATTACATCAATATAGATCAATATTTACATCAAAATGTAAAACTAGTCAAAACTGGGTGAATTTCTGTGCTGAAGAGTGAAAATGGGGCCAAATTTCTCTATGCGTTGCGCCAGAAAACTCAATGCATCGCGCCACTTTGGAGCTGATTTTGAGGCACTTCTCGAAGTCAAAATTGAGCTCATGATATCTCGTTGGAAGGACCTGTTTGTCGACTATCCAACCCAAGTGGAATTTATGGATTTTGATGTCATTTGCCCCTCCAAAACTTCAATCTCCCAAGACTGGTTCCTGTGTGTGCAAAAGGTGGCAGAAAGGCCATTTTCAAGGTGTTTTTGACCCTTTAAACCACCCAAAACTTGATGAAATCATTAGTCCATTCCTGAGCATGCATAAATTTTTACAAAAAATCCAAAAATGTCAAGTTTTCCTCCAGAAAGTCTCCCAATCATAAGTGCGCGCAGGGTGGCGCTACACGTTGGGCGGAAAAAATTGTTTTGCGACCAAAATTTCAAAAATGACAAAATTTACTCCAAATTTGCTGAAATTTGGAGTGAAGGTCCCCCATCATGTGTCATGCTCAACCAAAGAAGCTTCGGCCAAGATTTTGAGTCTATCTTCCCTTTTTCTCCATTTCAGTGCCCTCCTTAGCCTCGCTTTCAGGATCTTCATCTTCGCTTTGCAAACATGTGTGCGGGCCCAATAGTGGTTATTCATGTGCTTGAGCATGTATTTGTCCCTATTGGCCTTCGCCAATAGCTTCTCAAGATGAATTTTTACTCTCTCAAGCCAAATCTGCTGCTCAAAAGGCGTCATGTCACCTGGTCTTTTTCGGGCCAATTCCCGGTCTTCACGGATTTTCTGCAACTCCATGAGTGTTTGCTAATCCTCCAATTGTTTATTCCGCTGCTCCAAGTAATTTATAATCCACTGAGCTCTTTGCAACTTCACGGTCAATGTGTCAATCTCAGCTTTCTGTTCCTGGATGGTCTCTCTCATTTTTGAGCTAGGAGAGCTCAAATCAACATCAATGAGTGTAAAATCAATGTTTTGGCCTCCTGAAGGGCCCTCATCCTGCATAGGCCTTTTGCCTCTGTCCTATACCTGTGCTGATGTCGAAGGCGAGACCCCTTCCACCCCAAGTGGAGATAGTACTCGTGCTGCTGATGAAAGTAACAAGACCCCTTCCACCCCTGGTGGAGATAGTACTCGTCGTGCTGCTGCCAATAAGGCTCTGGTGCCTCTCTGATAGGTAACACATACTGGAACACTGATAGGCTCTGTCTCGGGACCCTCAAACTGATGTGAAGGCTCACTCGCATCATGAAAAATCTCTGGAGGAGGCTGAGGGGCTGTAAAGAAGTCACGGGAAATGAACTCCTCCCATGCAATGCCCTGCAATCCCCGCTGATGTACCACAATGATCTTGATGAGCGCATAATGATAAATGTTGTTATGCTACCACTCTGGAGTCTTCTTCTGCACAAGGGTAGTCATCCTCTCTATGTTTCAGCACATAAAATATGGAATGCTCATCATCCGTACTCTCGTGAAATGCATCAACAGCCGGATGTGGTATGCATAAAGGCGTGAGAATCTACCCTCGCAACTGAAGTACCTGATAATAAGTCTCATCAATGGCGCATATGAATCCTTCAGAAACCGGAATGGGAATACCCTACTGAGCTGCCTCAAATAGCCAAGCCTGATGTAAGGTTCATAATATACTCTATCCAGCTGCTGTCTCTTGTTCCACTTTTCACCTATATTCGGTATCCCGGTTGCCTGAGAAATGGTTTCTGGTGTCAAGGTGAAGTTCACTCCAGCAAGGTTTACATGACCATCATGCAAATGTAGGACAAATAAGCGAACCAACTCCTAATGATGCTGAATCTAAGCAATCATCTCACAATACTGAAAGCATGACTGTTGCTGAAAGCATGCCATTGCAAGCGGGCAGGCCTGCAATTGAGTCAGGGAAGTGGGCTCTTCTCTTACGTGCTTACCACTTTTATGAGGCCTTCTCAGTACATTTAGCTCTGTGGTTGAGTCACTGTCTTGCTCATATTCTTGCTCATATGATGAATTTGTCTCTGTCATGGTGCTGCAATGTGTGTAACAAGTATATGTTTCATTGGTTTTAAAATGAGAAATAGGTGTTTTTGCTTCAATGCAAAATATGCCAAACGGAAATGAAGAGCTGTGGTAAGTATAAACAGTGGGAAAAGTGGGGGTTTGTCAAGTGAAATTAATGCAATAACAGTCACTTGACTGTGTTTAGGGATGTGGGGTTTGGGAATTTGCTACAAATGATATGGGAGAGGGAAAATGATAGGGAATGGTAGGGTTTAGGATAGGGATAATGGGAAGAAGGGGTATGAGTAGTTTGGGAGGTTAGGGCATAAGGGATTAACTATAATGATAGAATTATGAAAAGGAAAGGATCACAGGTGGGAAAGGAGACTTGGCACCAAAATTACACTTTCAAAACATCAATTTCAAACCCTTGAAGGAGTTTCTAATCAAATTATAGGGTTTATCATTTCACCAATCAAACTCTTGAATTCCTCCTTCCAAATAACACCCAACACGAGTAAAAATCAAATAGCAAGGGTGCACAACTTACTTGGATCAAAAGAGTTGAATCGTTTTGAAAAAATTGGGAAGCAGTGATGAAATTTGGGCTTGGAGGCCCTATGCACCGTGCACAAACCCAGTGCACCACACCTCTTGGATGCACCGCACCAAAGCAAAACAACACTGTGGAAAGTGGCTATGTGCGCTGCGACATACCAATGCGTCGCTCCTTCTCCCAATGCGCCACGCGCACTCCAAACACACAGTCTTCAGTTTTAAACTCACATTTTTGCCCTTCCACAACTAAGCTCGACTCCTCTGAGGCTTCTTGGATGAAAATGGCTTGGTCAACATAGAAATATCTTTGTAAAGTCATGGATTTGATTTTTTCTTTGTAAAGACCCACTTTTGTAATGTTTTGAAATTGGCACTTTTCACATTTTTAATGTAAACTCTGATTCTTGTTTCCATTTTGATTTTTGGTTGAAATGATGGATCCTTTGTTGATTTTTTGTAGGGATGGTGGCATTGGATTTCGGCAAAGGATGACCAAGGCTACGCCTTGAAAAATCGAACAACTGAAATTTTTTGAAAATATACATATTTATTACAAACAATAAATTTGACGATTTCTTCTTCAAAACAGAGTTTTGAAGAAGAATCATCCTTGAGCATTATTGATGATGAAAATTTTGGAATAGAACTTATTTTGAACCTCCCCATGGCCTTCCGGCATTATTTGACATTCTGAAGACCAAACCCTAGACCTAAAAACTGAAATGACTTTTGTTTGACCAAAATACCATCTATGACTGTAAATGACTGAAATCAACTTTGATGAATTTTGATAAATTTTGACCAACCAGCAGGTACAAACATGAGGGAGAAATGAGTGACAAATCCCTTCTGTTAGAGGATGGCATGCCCCTAACGGAATGCAGATGAATGAGCTGAATGAGACACCTAAAAATGAAATGCAATAAGAGAAATGATTTCTGACAGAGGGATGTAAAGACCAACTATAACACCCTCAACAGGATCTACATTGTAGTTGGAATAAGAGCTTGGCCAAATACTTTATAGTGGTCAAGAAATGCAAGAATCCTCCAA
Organism: Pinus albicaulis; assembly: GCA_034641835.2. NCBI lineage: Eukaryota > Viridiplantae > Streptophyta > Pinopsida > Pinales > Pinaceae > Pinus > Pinus albicaulis. The sequence goes on along the minus strand of CM076579.1, from coordinate 1,401,768,035 downwards.
GAGCTACTCAATGGAAGAGGTGGGATTCCTGATCAGGAACACCCTAGTGCTAAACATCACTATTCTCAGCTAAACAACTAGAGAATGAGAAATGTTTAAGCAGACAAGTATTTCCAAAATAATATCATCAACAACCCTCTCATGCTATCCTCCTCCTCCTTAAATAATATGGAATCCTTTCCAAACCCTAAACCATCTCAATGATTTAGCTGCATTCACATGATGAGCCTCCAACTAAAACTGCGCTGTGCATCTAAATGGTTCAATGTATCTAGACAAAGCTATTGATTTGGTCCAGTTGACCCAGTCAAATGATTTAATCCCTTTCACAGATAAGGGTGTTTTAGTAAATCAGCCCAGATTTAGCCCTCTTCACATGGGCATGGATTTATTTTGTTGTTTTAGGAGTTTAATTTATCCTCCTTTACAATTTTATTCTTGCAACAAGAAAATGAAAAAAAAATAGTATATTCCTATTAGCTTGGGCTAATTAGGAATATTACAGTCCTCCCCTCCAAAATGTTGCTTGTCCTCAAGCAACTAATAAGGTGAGTGTTGCAACTCATCTCCTCCTACATTGGTGATACCATCTAATGATAAGCTTCTCCCATGAGCTAAGTAATCACCAATCCATCCCTCCATGAAATGTTCCTCCAAAGATCTTAAGAGATGTGTTTGTAAACACTCCATCCCACAAGGAAACAATATCTCATGTGAAACAACCATGGTTTGCCTAATGTTCTCCCTGAAATATGTAACATAAAATACATGGAGAATCTTCAGCCCATTAGGCACATGCATACCTCCCATCCTCCCTCCATAGATTCCCATAAAAAGTACAAGCATGTTATCAATGTATGGGACCAAAATAATGTGCAAACAAACAAAAATGTGTACACATGGAGGTGGGTCATAGTCCCACATGTGGAACCAGCGTAATGCATCTCCGACCTACATCAAACCAAGATGTGGTAAGTGGTTTCCCACCACTTGCTTGCAGCCCATGCCATCTCAATATAGCTGAATGTGTGAGATATGTTTGGTGCCTTAGGAAAGCACCCATATGAAACAAGATCTCCCTTTGCCCACCAAGGGAGTGGCCAAGTGTAGAAATTGTTGTGGCCCAATATTTGCCATGAGATTGATAAGATATAACACTCCTCCTTGGATTCATGGCGTACACAAACATGGTAAAAGAATACATATAGTCAGGAAAATGAACTTCTTTTACATAAGCATATTCTTCACCAATAGTCCTCCTCACAACATTGGAGTGGTGCATAGATCTATCTTCTCCCTCAAGAGGAGAAAGAGAAGGCTGAATTAACTCTCCAACAGAGTTATGTTGGTGCCCCATCTCCACAAAGTACATGCATCTTTGACAATGTTGATATAGTTATCCTTCAAAGCCCTCCCAATAGTAGCTCCTCAAGACGTTGTTGTTGAGCTTCATAGATTATGCATGGCTGAAACAGAACTCCTCATAGGCCCATTGTAGTAACTTCTCCTTGAGCTTGGAGGCTCTAGATAAAAATATCCTACCATGATCATAGATGAACCCATCTCGGATTGAATAATCCTCATCATGTAGCAAGTCATCAAGAATCATGCATGTATGAAGATCCTTGGAATATTCTACCAACAATTGGGACTTCCAATATGGATCTAGATTGCCCAACAATGATAGCGTTGATAGTGTGTCAACTGAAGTGGCTTCCATGTTGTTTCTCTTCTCCTTGACATCATCCATGTCCAAGGTGTATGTTGGAAGGCCATGCCTCCCATTTTTCTCCTCTTTGAAATTCCCCATGCCAAAGGTATAAGATGGAAGGTTGCTATTTCCCCCTTGCTTCATTGTGGTGTCAACCTTCATTCTTGTAGCATCTTTCCTCAGCTTAGTATGAGATGAGAGAATGGATAGTTATGTCAAGGGAAAAATTCTTTCCCTCTCCTTGTGCTTTTCCCATACTCTCAGCACTGAAGCAGGGTCTCCTAATGCTCCCTTCAATATTGGATCTATGGAAGGAGCATCAATGCATGAAACATCTTTCACCAAATCTAAATCAGGTGGTCTCCCAGGGGGTATACCACAAGATAATGATGTCTCATGGTTCATTACCATGTGAACAATAGATGGGAACATAATATGACTACTTCCACTACGCAAATCCATCTCTAATTGTTGTGTGGAAGTATCATGATAAGGAGAAGTTGGACCAATTCCCCCATCCTCTTCTTCATCGCCCACCTTCTACAAGATATCATAGTCTAAGGGGCTCCTTTTAGATGCAGTTAACTCATGAACACCCATCATCTCCTTGGTGTCAAGAGTATTGATCACAAAGGACTGATCCATTATAATGTGTGTTCCAAAATTTAGATGCAGTGTTGGAACACATTTCTTCCATTGTTTTGTCTCTTTGTCTATCATCATAGACACATGCTGCTCATCCTCTTCATGTATAGGATCCTTGGGACCTTTTTGCAAAGATAAAATAACCCTCTTAGTGGAAGCAATAGCTTCAACTCCATCTCCCAGTAAAAATAGATTTCCTCCTACTGTCACGATGCTGGAGGGACCTTCAGTTCTTCTTCTTTCTTCTCCTCATCAATGGAGCATGCCTCATCAATAAGAGATCCCTTCACTTGATCACTTCTTGAAAAAGGAACACTCATGTATTCTCCTTGAGAAGAAGGTTCTTGCTGAAGTAGGTCCTTTGCCCTTGGAAAATCAGGTAACAGATCTTCAACCCCTTCAACAATGTTATGAAATGGAGTTATCTTCATGGATCTTCCCATCTCATGAAAATTTTCTGATCCCTTGGGCTTATTTTGCTTACCCAAATAAATTTCTGATGGTATATAGTCAAATCTATTCACTAACCTCCTAGTGAGCTTTGCATAAGTAGATATGTTTACCTTATTCAATGAAGAAGACTCAAACAACCACCAGGCATACGCTTTACCTTGGAGGTGTAGCACTGCTACTCTTATGGATTTTTCTTCAGAAACTTGATGTAGCTGACAGTATGTGTCCAGCTTCTTTACCCAAGACTTGGATGAGCTCTCAAGTGACCCATCAAAAGTAGGTAGGAAAGTTCTACCCAAGGTGTGTTGCATGCACCCTCTTCTCCTTAGAGTTCTATTGGATCTTCTTTCTTCTTTGAGTTGACAAAACTCTGGGAAGTTTATATTTTCTTTGAATATTTTAGACTGAGATTCATATTCTCGGAGAAATTCACCAAGATTCTCCTCCTCTGGTGTCTCTCCATCTTCTTCTCCTCTTGCAAGGAATGCAGACATGCTACAACATTATAGATCAGATTGTGTGGATGAATGCTCACACACATCAAAGGAAGTAGTGGGGCTCCCTTCATGTGAAAACCTCTTCAAGAGATCTGCTAGTCTTTCATTCCTCACTCCCCTGATCTCATTCTTCAGCTCATGCATAGTTTGGAACAGATTTTTTGAAAAACCTTTCCCAATCAATCTTCCAGATGAAGGGTTTGGACCCTTGTCTTCTGTGTCTTCAGTGTAACTACACTTCTTCATCAGTATTTTCCTTCCATGAAAATACATATTGGATCCTCAGTAAGCAAAGCATAGGCTGTGCCAAGAAATATGCTCTCATACCACTGTAATATCGCAAAATCGGGGTTGCTAGCAAGGCATGCCTGAAAAATGCATTTTTCAGGAATGGCTGCTACAACTCTTGAAAGTAGCCCTTGGATCCCTTATATCTAAGTATCTAAGTCCTAAATCCAAGATGAGATCATAAAAAAATCTCTCTAGGTGGGTTAAACAGATCTCCCACACCTAGTACAGCTTAAAAAGTGCCCAAGAGGGACTGCAACACTATGTGACAAAACTGCTCAGAAAATAACACAGTTGAGTCAAATATATGTAGGAGGCCAATATCAAGGCTCAATATTATTGTTTATAATGTAAAATTAGAGTTATATTGAGGCCCTTACATTACAGAATAGAAAGCAATAGACTTTACATGAAGATTGGCTCAAAATAAGAGGCCGCAACCATATGATATAATTGTACAAGCTTGACAACGTTATTTTATTAGCTGAAAAGAGTTCTAAGTTACACTTCAGATCTAGAGTAGATCTGTGTAAAAAAATATAGATCTATATCAGATGTGTACACTATAGAGTCTCCTCTTCAAAAGCCCCTTGGGGTTTTTAGCAGAAAATGTAGTACAAGAAGTAGATATGAGATCTAAGGCAGCTGATTTGCAGAATGATTTATAATTTATGAAGAAAATACATCATTACTCAGATCATATCTGAATGGAACATGGATTAGATCTGTAATCCACGGATCACCACAGTGAAGGGCAGATTCCCCACACCAGAGATCTCTTCTTCTTGAAGTGCCAAAAGACCCTGCAACTTTCTCCTTGCAAATAATGTAGTTCTGGAAGAGGGAATACATTGTAGGCTCTAGGAAATGATGTGTCCTGATGCCAAGATCTGAAAATGAGCTCTCCACATCCAATACTGATCTCTTTCCAGGGGGATAGACAACTTTCCCACTGAAAAGAGGCACTAGAATGGCTTAGATCTGAATAGATCTAGCCTCCACTTGCTACAACTTACAAAGAGAACCAAAAACTCAATAGGATCTACATTGTAGTTGGAAGAAGAGCTTGGCCAAATACCTGATAGTGGTCAAGAAATGCAAGATTCCTCTAAGAGCTACTCAATGGAAGAGGTGGGATTCCCGATCAGGAACACCCTAATGCTAAACAACACTATTCTCAGCTAAACAGCTAGAGAATGAGAAATTTCTAAGTAGACAAGTCTTTCAGAAATAATATCATCAACAACCCTCTCATGTTGTCCTCCTCCTCCTTAGATAAGATGGAATCCTTGCCAAACCCTAAACCATCTCAATGATTTAGCTGCATTCACATGATGAGCCTCCAACTAAAACTGCGTTGTGCATCTATATGGTTCAATGTATCTAGACAACGTTTTTGATTTGGTCTAGTTGACCCAGTCAAATGACTTGATCCCTTTCACACATAAGGGTGTTTTGCTAAAGCAACCCAGATTTAGCCTTGTTCAGATGGGCATAGATTTATTTTGCTGTTTTAGGAGTTTAATTTATCCTCCTTTACAATTTTATTCTTGCAACAAGAAAATGAAAACAAAATAGTATATTCCTATTAGCTTGGGGTAATTAGGAATATTACACAAACTGACTCATCCCTAACTTTAGTGAAACTAATTCATTCATCCTCTCAAAGAGTTTTACCTATGTATTTACCCATAGGTAACTCAAAAGCATCATTATTAAATTTATAGCCATGAATTACATCATCAAAAACTCATAAATATTATCAGCAACTAAGAAAAACTTAAAAACTGGAAAATATCGGGCAACTCGCAAAAGCGCAGTACGTGAAGCAAATGCAGAGGGCCAACTTCAAGGTGAGTTTTGGAGGCCTTCCTGAAGTCAAAATTGAGATCAAGATATCTCATTGGAAAGCATGTACTGTCGAGTTTCCAAATATGTGCTTAGTTTCCAAAATTGACCTTATTTGACCCTCCAAAATGTCAATATCCCAAGACTGGTCAAAAGCACAGTGCCAGGCTCAAAAAGAGTCTAGAACCATGATTTTTTAGATGTTTTTGGCCATTTATCCATGTCAGAATGCCCAAATTCAATATGCCAATAGTCAAAATTTGATGTAGAGGGCCTTTTGAATCCAATGGTAGTGTTGGTTTGACCAATGGAGATCTCTAGAAAAAGTGCAACGCCTAGGGCGCTGTGCTTTTGACAGTGAAACTATCTAGTGACTGTCAAGATGTGCACAAAAAGAGAAAAATATTCAAAATTGCCCAAAACTTTGCCAAAATTTGTAGAACGGTTTCTGATGATGTATGTTAAGCATGGAGGGAGGCCTCAACAATAATTTCAAGTTTTTCTCCTTCCTTTTCCTTGGCTAGGGTTTGCTTATGTTTCTCCTACAATTTCTTGAGTTTGATGCTACAAACCTTGTTTCTTGTGATGTACCTGTTTGACAAGTTTTTGAGCATCTTTTTGTCCTTGTTTACATTTTGGAGGAGTTTCTCAAGATGGATGTTGACCCTATCAAGCCATGTCTCTATGTCATATTCAACCTCCTCGGAAATCCTCTCTTCAAAAGTGAGTTTTTCATCTTCAATTCTATGTTGTTGTAAAGTCCTCTTAAGACCCCTTGTTTTTGGAATTTTTTTTCTTCTTTGGATGTCATCATGGTCAGAGTCATTAAGTGGCATCATAGCCTTACATTTATTTGTTTTAAACAGCTCTAGCTCCATGAGAACTTGCTTATCCTTCTGCTACTTATTCTACTAATCAAGAAAAGAAATGACAAACATAGATCTATCTAAGTTAGTCTGAAGCTCTCTAATTTGGGCATCCTTCTCCTTGAAAATAAAACTCGAGGCCTCATGATCATCCTGCCGATCCAAGTCAACCAGCTCAAATTATGTCTCTGGCTCATGGACATCTGCCTCTGTCATATTTTGTTTTCCTTTATGTACCTGCTTTTCAAATGAAGAAGGAAAGGTCCCTTGCATAATCTATGGAGAAACCACTTGCCTATGCCCTTTCTGATATGTTCTAGCCAATGTGCCCATTTCATCCCTTTTATGCTTGCTAACCATAACCCTGCTAGGTGACCCAATATGACTATTAAATGGTGATGATGTTGATGAAATGGGTCTAGTAGGATGAGCTAATGAAGAAGTAGGTTTTGTGTGATGAGATGGAGGAATAGATGTAGTAGGATGAGTTGGGGGAGGCACTTCTTCAACATGTTGAGCTTGTGGAGCAGCGAAGATGTCATTGGCAATGAAAGTGTCCCATGAGATGTTCATTTGGTTAAGGTGATGGAGGACAATGATCTTGATGGGAGAGTGGTGAGAGAGGCTATTCATATGTTGGTCATAATATCTCTTTTGTACATTTTATTCCATCTTTTCAATGCTCCTAAATATAAAATATTAAATATTGAGCATCTTGACCCTTGTGAAGTGCATGAGTAGTCTAATATGGTAGATATAAAGTCTGGAGAAACTTCCTTCATAAGAGAAGTACTTCATGATGATTTTGATCATGGGGGCATACCTATCAAGGAGGCAATTGAAAGGAAATACTTTCTTTACTTCATTTTTGTACCTTGTATTGATGTATGGCTCATAATAGTGATCATCCAAGTCTCTAGACTTGAACCACTTCTCACCTACATTTGAAATTCCAGTGGCAGCTACAATGATGGTTGATGATATGATGAAAGTCACACTAGCAAGGGTCACTTGATTATCTTGAATATTTGATACTAAAATTCTGCTCAAAACAGGGTGGTGTTGGACTCTTTGTATCATTTCACAAAAATCAAATAATCCTACATGCTTGAAACAAGTGAAAATCATGGGAGATGCCATTATTTCTCTGGTGTTGGTGGGCTCAAGTCTAAGAATCCTTCCTCCATTGTGTGGCCTTCTTTCTTCCCTCTCTTCTTCATCCATGTAGTCTCTTTTTTCCTCCTCTATGGTATTTTGGTCTAACAACCCTAGGGATGAGGAAATGGGAGTGGGGATAGGTTTAGGGAGTGAGGAATGGGGTAGGATAAATTAGGAAGATAGGGGAAGGGGTTAGTAAACTTACGGAGGTGGTGGGGGGTTAAAATGTTTAGGGAATTTGGAATGGTAATTTTATTACAGGTTTGACAGTAATGGATGCCTAGGAAATTGAAATGCCTAGGACTTAGGGTTTAGGGAAAAAGGTAATTAGAGACAGGGATATAGTAATGTAGGGGTAGGGATTGGTTTCACTGTGATGTGGGAAGGATATGTGGGGTATTACAGAATCAAATTGGGAATGAGGGAATGAGATTAGGGTTTTTGACAAGACAAAATCCAAATTTGACATGAAAACTCAAATGCTATGTAATATTCCCTTGAAGAATGAAAGGAGAAGAAAATTGTGTCTTAATTACTTTTTAAGAGGTGGTAAGAACCTTTGTTGGAGGTTAGAATTAGTTTAGATGAAGTTTGGAACTCACTGAAAAAAAAGGCCAAATGCGTCGTGCCTTTGAGAGATGTGCAACGCCCTCTCTACTAGGAGCCCAACGCACTTAGCAGATGCACAATGCTAGTTATAGAAACACGGGGCCTCTTGTCCAGAAGCGCAATGCCACCAAAAAATTCAATATTTTTCCCTCCAACCTGGAAATCCGAGTTGTGGAAGTGGTAGCTCGATGTTGTGAGTGACAAATGAGAGTGAATTTGATGTTTTGATGAGCTTATACTTGGTGGATTTGATGTTTTAGGCCTTGGGACCCACTTTACCTTATTTACATTCACCTTTAAAATTTGAAACTTTACCATTTCAATATGACTTCATTCTTTGAAAATTGATCATTTGATGGATTGAGACACTTTAAACTTTGACATTTTGATGCTTTGGCATATGGAACTTCTCAGTTGGCAGCTTGGGAGCCATGAACTTATTACAAATTGAGTGACATAAAATTACATAATGAAAAAAGAAATACATTTTGAAATCAAAATTACATCTTGAAATAAAAATTACTCCTTAAAAATCATGTTTACATGGTAAAGAGAATTTTATTTGATCACTCTCTTACTTGTTGGTCTTATGCAATGGAAATGTGTGGTATTGGACCTTGAAAACCCTAAAACCTAATGGGAACCTTGACTGACTGGAATTCATGATGACATGACTGAATAGGTGATGTAATATCATGAAATGATGGACTCTCAGTAAGTGACAAAGTGAGCCAACAAGTGATGAAATGACATTTTTGAAAAGAGTGAACTTTGATGAAAATATGCACCAAGTGACCAAATTTTTTCATGACCTAGTGGAATGATAAAAAAATTTTGAGTGGGACCCCTAAAATGACATGCAAGAGTTAATTTTGATCACTGGTGGAAGGATCCAAATACTGACACTAACACCTCCAAACATCAAACCTTACAGATATCCCTATGCCCAAAAGCATGAAATTGAATGTATGGATGCAGGAATTCTAGAGGCGGGTTCAACCTAGACAAAGTTCTTTCTCTGCTCTAGTAGTATTTGTAAACAAGAAGGATGGAATATGTGTCTAGATTATAAGGAGCTCAACAAGCCATTCATGCCATTGATGAATTGTTGAATGAATTACATGGAGTAATTTTATTCACTAATTTGGATATTCATTCAGGATATCATCAAATTATAATGAAAATTGAATATTTTCCGAAAACAACATTCAAAACACATGAAGGTCATTATGAATTTTTGGTTATGCATTTTTGCCTTACTAATGAGCCTTCCACATTTCAAGGTTTTATTAATTCCATTTTGATGATATACTAATATACAACAAGCCTTGGAAGGATCATGTTCAACATGTTTGTCAGTGTACTCAAACTATTTGAGGAGAAACATTTGTATGAGAAAATCTCAAAAGTTTCTTTCGGGTACATCAGGTGGAATATTTGGTTCATATTGTATCTCATGAGGGTGTTAAGGTAATCCTAAAAAACTCAAAGACATCAAGGAAGAAAAAATTCCCACAACCCTAAGGCATATTTGAGAATTTCTCTTGTTGACATGATGTTATCGCAAGTTTGTTAATAATTATGGGAAAATAATAGCACATATGAAAACATTATTGAAGAAAGATGCATTTTTTTGGACTCCAAAAGAAACTAAGTCATTTAAACATATTAAAGACGCAATGTGCCAAGCTCCAGTTTTAGCTACTCCGGACTTCACAAAAACCTTTATGGTGGAATGTGATGCCTAAGGAAATGGAATTGGTATTTTTTTAATTCAAGAAGGAAGACCCATTTCTTTTGAAATTCATCCAATCAAGGGAAAGTATTTACACAAACCTATATATGAGAAGGAAATGTTGGCAATACTACATGCCCTAAAGCAATGGCGACCTTATCTAATGGGAAGACACTTCAAGGTAAAAATGGATCATGATAGTCATAAATAATATTTGGAACACATACTATCTTAATAAGAGAAAGAAAAATGGATAACTAAGATGTTGGTTTATGAGTTTGAAATCATCTACAAAAAGAGAATAAAAATGTTGTTGCAGATGCACTCTCAAGAAGGGATGAGGATGTCGAAGCATTTCTTTATGACATTTGAATTATCGAACTGTAAGGGATAACTAAAGAAAGGGAGGAATTGAATAATGACGAAGATGTGTTTACACTCATTCAAAAGTTGCAACAATATCCCAATACATTAGATACATTTTTATGGAAAAATGACTCATTATGGTACAAATATTGCTTATATCTATGTAAAAACTCCCAACTAAAACAAAAGATTCTTTTGGAATTGCACACCTCTCCTTTAGGATGGAACTAAATATTTTTAAAAACATATCACGGGGTCAAGAAGGAATTTTTTGGGGTGTCCTTAAATATGACATTCAAAAGTTCGTGGCTGAATGTTTGACTTGCCAAAAAACTAAAGTTGAAACAATTAAGACCCATGGTTTGGTACAACCTTTAGCCATTCCAATTCACTGTTGGGAGGAGGTCCCAATGGATTTTATCATAGGTTTACCCAAGTATGAAGGAAAAGGTAACATCATAGTGGTAGTTATTAGACTACTAAGTATGCATACTTTTGTGCATTATCCCATCCTTTTAAAGCCAATACAATTGATATTGCATTTATGGAAACAATTCAAAAGATACATGGAAATCAAAGGTTATTGTAAGTGACAGAGATCCCATTTCACAAATTTTTTTTGAATGGAATTATTTTCTCGTCTTAGTACTCAATTAGTTCATAGCTCATCTTATCATCCTCAATCTCATGGGAAAAAGGAGATAGTGAAAAAATGTTTGGAATGACATATTTGTTGCTTTGTATTTGATAAACAATCACAATAGTCAAATGGTTAGCTTTGGTTGAATGGTGGTATAACAATGTTACACGTCATGTTGTCACCACGACAATTGATATTTAAAATGTATCTATCGCCATCCACACTTATGTTCTAGTATACTCCTTTGCAAGTAAAACATTCATATTCTTTGACCAAATCATGAATTTTGGGTAAAATAGCTTTTTGACCTTTTAAATATTACTTGCGCACTTTTTCTAGTCAATTTTCATGCATGCGCTATTACTGCCACAAATTCCTGCACAGTTCTACGCTCTGTTTTCCATTAAAAACTATACATCTGACTCAAAGTAAAGTAAAAATAAAAGTAAGTTCTAGAAGCATAGTTTGGCGGATATATCCCAACTAGAAGCCTCCGAGTCATATATTTTCGAGCCAAACCCCTCTAAACATGGAGCTAATTCCCTTGGATCATGGAAGCCTAATCGCACTATTTGTGGATCTCATTCAACTTTTGAGGATCTGAAACCTCCTCCATTTGTCCTATAAATTGAGACGAGACTTCAAGGTTAAGGGAGTTCACTTATGGTATTCTTATGGTAGTAATTTTGGATTGGGAAGCTTATCATCCAAGGAGGAATATTAGAGGCATTTGGGAGGAACCTTCACAACATCAAGGCTTGGTTTTAAGGACTCTCTTATATTCTTGAATAATACATTCGGATAATTTTTCTCATTGGATTGTCTTACTGGAATTATGAATGGTTTATGCTCATGTATTCATTAACATAATTTCAATTTCTAATCTCCTTGATCATTAAATTAAGTTGTTTTTAGATTATTATGCTTCATATGCCTTTGATCCTTTGTAAGTTTGTGTTTGTGGGTTTCTTCTAAGCATTGAGGAGCTACATCAAGACAGAGTGCAAGATCTTCATCATAAATTTTGTTAAAAAAGGTTAGAGCATCATCATCTTCCTTTAGTTTTAATAATATGAACGAAGTTAGCTTAGGGAAAGATATATTCTTATGTCGTTTTGTTTCTATTTCACCTTTAGGATTCTAGGGATATTGCCCTTGTCCACAAGAGGGATTTATCCGTATAACAAATTGGTGACCATACCGGGGAATGCCTTTGTCCTCTAGTTTCTTTGGTTCTTCTTTCCCATTTTACTGGTCTGACTAAGTTTGAATGTTGTTGAATTTATGACCTTTTAGATCCTCTAGGTTGCATGCCTTGTTTTATTTTTATTTTGAGATTTCCCGAACCTACGCAGTTTTTTTTTTAGAAAAAGAGTGCATAAGTGCGCAGTTTTCATTGCAACAGAGTGTGCATACACACTGGATTACATTGATTACCTGCGCACCCCCTAAAATTTTTGAAAAAATGAATTTCCTTCTGATCAGAGTCTGATGATTAATTTCTAAATGGTCAATTATAATTTTTTCAACCTCCAGAACCTGTTTGTGAGCTTGTTATGACTGCCTTAGTGATTTTTTTGAGAATTCATCCCTTTCACATTTTCGAGCATGGTTTGGTCTGGTTTGTTTTTTTGCTTCATCGAAAAATATAAACTGCTTCTTGAAATCACTATTTTATGTATTTTTCTTTTGAATATACTAGATTAATTGTCAATATTGCTCCTTTAGGTGAAATAATTTGGTTATTTGTGAAGGAAAGCTTCTAGATTCATGAAGATAGGGTTGTCTCATAAAGGTAGTGTTTTGTGAGAAGTGTTTTTTTTGCTGAATGGAAAAGTGATTTATTATTTTTTCAGTTTGAAGTAATCATGAAATTTCACTTGTAGGCATCATTAATCAAGGAAGTCATTAAGAACTTTTAGTTTTTAAGTTTTTCATAAATTTTAGAGTTTTTGTAGTTTTTCATTAATTTTGAAGAATTGGAAATGATTGTTTGCAAAGAGAATTGTGCGTTTTGACTTAAAGCGAATGAAAATTTTCATTAAATTTTCTACAAATTGAACAAATTTCAAAGTGAATCAGTTTTTCATGAAAATAATGTTTTGGGATTTTAAAAAGTTTCGCATTTTGAAGATCAAAGAACCTCTTACTTTCCCTTAACTAGGATTTCATCGAAACAAAAAGATTACATATTCATTATTTGTAATATTCCCAATTAGCTTTAAGCTAGTTGGAATATTAAATTTTGTTTTTTCTTCTTAATTAGAGGAATAAGAGGGTATGGAGACCCATAAATCTCATTAGTAGGAATAAAATCACTCCAAATGTGAATGGAGGGCATCTAAGTAGCTAGACTGAAGACCCTTATGTGTGAAAAGGGGTTGGAGCATGTAGATTGGGTCAACTTTGACCAAATCAACAGCGCTGGTATGGAAGGAGTGGCATTCATTGAGGGACAATGTAGTTTTGGAGGGAAAATCCATGCATGGAATTAGTGGCTTTAAAGAGTAGGGCCCAAGGTGAGGAAGCTCACCAAGCATATAAAGAAGGGGATGGCAGCCATAGAAGGCATGTTTTGATTATTATTTTTCCTATGGTCTGTATGACTAGTTTCTCTCTTCAACTTTTTATCAGAGACTGCAGTGCTATTTAGCACAAGGGTGTTCTCGAGCAGGAATCCCACCTTCATCCTAGGGGGACTTCGAGTGCCCACTAAAGAGAATTATTTGCACTACATTTCCACATTCTGGCATTAGGACAAGCTCCATATTTCTTCTACAATGTAGTTTCTCCAGAGGGTTGTGCCTTTTTGTAGGGTGTAGCAGTGGAGAAGTGATTTGGGTGATTTCTGAGCTAGATTTTAGTGGAGGAAGGTTTCTTTCCATTGGGAGGAAAACTAAGAAGGCCCTTGAGCTTATTTGATGCATTTGGTACCTAGCCACATTATTATTAGCCCCTACAACACAATTTCAGTCTTGGACTGCATTATTTTAGGGAGGAGTTGCAGGGGTCGTTTCAGTACACCATTTGGGGAGATGGTTTTCTAGTGAAGGGATTAGCCTTTCACCTGGAGAATATATTGGGAGGAGGCTTCATTATATGCTTCATTAGATTAGCCACATATTTCCAGCTATCTATTTTTTGTGAGTCCTTAGCCCTAGGGCTTTGGTTCAGCATTGTATTTTGGTGTATTTTCTGGAAACCCTCTTGGGTTCTATTGGGAGGTTGATATATTTCCTAGGTCTTTATGTATAGTATCTTGTGAGGCATATATTAGTATTTTTACATCATTGTATGATATCTTGTTCTAGATATGCTATTTATGACTGCACTGTAGCAGCTCTCCGACATTTTTTTCTATTAGCAGCACCTCATTTGGAGAGGGTTTATTCATTGGAGGCTTTTTTTCTCCTATTGTATGATTTGTGCCTCAATGTATTATATTTATTTTCTGTTGATTTGCTGAATAAAGTGTCTCCATATTGGTCTCTCATGTTTATGCATTTATATTCACTGTTATTTCCATGTTTATGTCCTATATTACTGCTTTCCCCATTTGGGAATATTGCATTGTTGAATGCATTAGAGTATTTTGAGTTGGTTGAAATATTATCAGTTTCAATTTCATATCCCTTTGAGTAAGAAACAACCAAATAACACAACGTTAATTAAAATAAATCTAGAAATTTTATATTTTTAGGGCTCATTGAACCAACATAGATCATGTTAATGCTTTGGAATATGGAAGTGAGTAAAATTTCCAAATCAATAAACAAATAGTAGGATCTTGCGGTAGGGAGAAAATACAGTTATTACAATTTTTCTCTGGGAAGCTCTTCTTATACAAGAGTTAAGCACGAGGTCATATTGGACCCGGTGAAGTAATCATACCTACTTCATTGGTAAATATACAAGATTTTCACGCATTACAAATGGTACGAAAAGGCGCTTGGGGTCACTTATAAGAAAACCTCATATTTACCATGTCAAGGAGATTTCAAGGGATTGAGCTTAGTTTTTTTACCTTTGCATGTACATCAGACCCTAGACTGTCCCCACAGGTTTGATTTTGATAGTTGGTAACCTTAGTGGCTATAATGTTAGGATTTTTCCCAAGGTGAAAGTGGAGGGAAGGTCCCACTATACCTGGAACATATGTTGACCAGACTCACTTGGAATTTTTGGAGGTTAATCTTCACTCGAGATGGCATAGTGGAGTTTCTTGCACCAGAATGTTTCATTAAAAAGTTGTCAGGGTAACTGGTTCCATCCACTAGATATTCACATTGATCTCTACGAGGTTGGACTTCATCACCAACTAGTCATTTTACTATGAAAAAAAACTAATTGTTTGTGGTTTGAATCCTATATTTCATAGCACGTGTTCATTTCTTTTATTTTTTATTTTTTAGAGCATTTATGTATGATTTCTTGATTTTTTTTTGATTTTGTAATAAAATTCAATCATGGATGAAATACCAAGGCACTCACGTAGAATGCAGGGGAAACCCCCTAAGTACACACCAATTCAATTAGAGAAAATCAAAACTGGAAAGACAAAATCAACAGGATCCAGGTCTTCAGAACAACCAGAATCATCCATTATGGTACATCCTGATTTTGAAACAAATAAAATTCAAAAATTTGAAAAATACTTAGAACAAAGTCAACTAGAAATTATTGAAACGATTACAGTAGATTTTGTCATTGGTGAAGTCTCAGATACAGACTTAACTAAACCAAAAATGTCTAAATGTGAGTATGATATTTCAGAACCTAAGTCTCCTTCAAATTTTATAGCCCCTACTCCTACTCCAAGTTCACATAAGGCAAAAATTATCATTACTGAGATTCTTCATCCTGGCCTCATTAGTATTGAATAAATTACTAAGGACGATGGAGAGGAAAATCCCACTAGTCCAATTTTTGTTGGTGAATAGACCTTTCCATTATAACTACCTCTTTATCCTTTTCTATTGGATGCTTGGTATCATAGACCATTTGAATTTGGACATTCTTCTTGTTATGGTCATCCACTTTGTCAAATTCCCTTTTACTCTTTATCCAGAAATTATATAACTAATATGGCTTCCGAAAATGTGTTTACCGATTCATCCATATTTTCATATTCTCTAGAAGACTTATTATATGGTGGTACTTCAGTTCCTGTTGGGTACCAGTCACTTACTGGAACTTTTTGAGGAGAATATCCTTCTTCTTGAGATTCTACTATGTCAATTTGTTTATCAAATTATATTGCGTAAAATCTAATTGCAGACCAATTCATTCATATTATTTTTGGGAGTAACCCTCAATTTAACTCATTAGGTAGTTAAATTCAGCCTTGGGGGCAAAAACCTCCTCCGGGAGGAAAAAATTTCATTAGAACATATCCTACAGTTGTATGGAAGCCTTTACCGAATAACTATCCAAGTTACAGTCCAATGCCCCAAACTGGTTTTGGTCAAGCTTTTGTGGCACAACCCTTAGTAGGCACTCCTTATATAGGGATGAATACTATCTATAATCCTTCATTTTATCAACGGTATTTTCAACCTACCCCAAAAATTCCCTTTAATCAACCTTCTCAGCCATTTGGACAATTTGGGTTTACTTAAGTCCAAAAACCTATTCAAGGAATTCCTCAAGCTATCCTGGGGGCATCTATTCTAAGCAGTTAACAAGCTGGTTTGAGTATTTCTCATACTCGTATCAAACCAACTGTGCAAACATTTGTTCCACAACCCAATACTCCAAAAACACCCATCTCGGGAGTACCTAAAGTTTCTGTTCCTATTACCCCTCAAATGTAATTGCAAACTGTTACACAAACTATCCCTCAAACTATAGTTTATCAAGCTGGACCCACGATCTATTCATGGAAAATTTTAGGGGCTAATATTCGCAGGTGGGCTAATTTTCCATGGTTTTTCCAAAAACAATATTCGTAAATTTGCATCTTTTTATAAAAATTATTCGCCCAAATTTTACAATATAAAATTATTTTACGTTAAAAATCGCCAACATTATATAAACAGTATATATAATATCATTATAAATTTGAATAATTTTACAAATACATCAATAAAAACTTTATAGTTTGCATATTAGGGACTAATGAGATTCACCAATTTTTTTAACTTCAAGATAATTTTCCATCCTTAAAATTTTCCCTGGATCTAGTCTATACCTCAAATGCCTTTGGGACAACTTGGTGTAGCAAATTGACAACCAACCTTTTAGAGTCAACCTTTTAAGGGCCCATTTATTACAGGTCAACCTTTTCAAGGTTAACCTTATCAAGGACAATTATTTCAAGGCCGGCCTTTGCAAGGACAACCATTTTAGGGGCAATATCGATTAGGACAAATGGGACCAAATCTTCCTTTCCAGAATCAACCGTGCCCTGGTCATACATTTCAGATACCAGCTCAACCTCATTTTGTTATGGCTAATCTTGGTTACCCTGGAGGTATGCAAATCTTAACTTCTTAAGCCATTCCAGGATATCCCAGATACCAGAATTGTCCCTAGGGTTACCATTTTTCACTACAAGACCGTAACTGATAGTTACCTTTTATAACAACTTTGGATTTACCAGACTTGTCTCAGCTGAAAAACGATCGTGTCTATTATTTCCCTTTTTGGATGGCAATGCCTATCGAATTTCCCAATGAATTTTTGAAGTTTGAAGGAAAATAAGGAGAGGACCCTTCCAACCATGTTATGATGTATCATCTTTGGTCTGCATCCAACTCATTAATCAATGATTCTATTCGATTACGACTTTTTCAACAAACCTTGATAGGTTTAGCTATGAAATGGTACATTGAGTTACCACGAGCTTAATTCGATAATTTCAACTCCTTAGCAACTTATTTATTAACTCATTTTTAGATACCAATCCGTTATTATACTGGTACCAAAATTTTGACCTCACTTAAATAGAATACGTTGACCTATATTTTACATCATATTCACAAATGGAGACGTAGATGTTGTTTGGTTAAATTTTTCATTCTAGATTAATTTCTGGCTGAATGGTTTATCAAGTCTTTACTTCCAATGATTATTGAAGATGTAGCTAAGGGAGGTGTTGTAACAGAAGAACATGTTATCACTCAGGCCTATATCTAGACCTCGTTTACACGCAGTTTGGCACTTTGTATGAAAATATTCCAAATTTACCTCACCCTAGTCAAATAACAACAACTACTTACAACTCTCATGTCATAGATGGTGTAATAGGTACGGTTAGTAAATCCAAGAGTAAAAAGAAAAAATCCAAATATAACACTCTGATTATAACCTTACTAGATTCACCCAAAGAGAAATCTTCTCCGGAAAATACTTCTGAAATTAATGTTGTAGATTCATATACCGATAAAAGTAAATCAGGCAGAGGTAAAAAGAAGGGGAAGGGTAGCCAAACAAAACAATTATTAAAAAGATAAAATCAATAAAACTGAACCACCTGACGAGAAGAAGAAACCCATTTATCCTTGTTTAATTTTTCATGAAGATCATTACACAAAGGAATTCGCCCATCGCACTGAGGTAACTAAATTCGTCAAAGGTTCACCCATACCTATTGTTCTTAAGGGTCCATTTCCTTCTTTAAGACAACAAAATGGTCTCTCGCAACGTATCCTCTTCCAACCCATCAAAAGATATCATGATGATGTCTTATAAAATTGTGGTTGTTATGAGATCTCAAGATTATGGATCTAAGGGTCCTCTAAATGGAACCGATGTTGGTCCATCCATCCAACCTTCCACATCAATTCATCCTCATTCTGAACCATTACATATCAAGAAACCTAGTTCTGACATGGTAATCAAACTGCCTCCTAAAGGTGTTCTTCGAAAGTCATCTGTCAACCCACATGCGAGAACTTCTCAGAACTACAACATTGTTGAAGATTTGGCTATATTACCTTCAACAATGTTTGCCCTCAAAGTGCTGCAAACTTGTCCAGCATAGATGAAATTACTTTTAGAAGCTATAGGAGCTATTGAACCTCATGAATCTAATCTAATTATCTTAGATCTAAACAATTTTGTACCTAGGCTCCCTCATCAAATGACTTTCCAGATACCAAGTTTCGTTAAAACCAAGAAATTTTTTTCGCATAGTAATTAGCAAAGGAGCATCTATGTGTGTAATGTATATTTCTTGTTGGAAAGCCCTAGGTTCTCCAATAATCAATCAATATCACAAAAATTTAAAGCCTTTGATGGAAGAGGTTTTCGCCCATTTGGAATTCTTTAGGATTTTCCTGTAGAGATAGAAGGTAAAATTGTTATAGTTGAGGTTGAGGTTTTTGATGCTCAACTCAACTATAACCTTTTACTAGGAGGAAGTTGGTGTTATGCTATGAAAGTTTTAGTCTCGTTATTTTTTCAAATGATCATGCTCCCCCATAAAGGCAAAATTGTCAAATTAGATCAGTGGTCTTACTATACTTCAGATCTTGCTTCTACCAGTAGTGTCCCTTAAGTTGGAAAGATGATTACTCGTTATGATGATGTTGGAGTAGGTTTAATAAAATATTCATCTCTCATGGTAACCTTTTCCATTCCTCCTCTGAATTTTCCTCGTAATATTTCCAATGTCAACATGATTACATCAAGCATAATGCCATCAGATGATCCTTGGATTGTGCCTTTAGAATCTGAGTTAGACCTATATGGAAATGAGATGCCTCTAACCCCATTTGAATTAGCTTATGTAGCAGTTCAATCACTTTCTGACCCATCATCAACTGAATGATCATGTGAATGTGATCAATGATGAGTATTCCCCTTTATCAGGTTTAACACTGATATATTTTCCTAATCCTTTTAATCAACCATTTTTAACTAAAAAAAGTATTATGGAAATTATTTAGTTGGTAGAATTACATTGGGAATATTATCATCATCATTCATATTTTCTACCTAACCTGAATAAATTTGATAATGACTTTTCATCCATATTTTCAACTAAATACGTCAAATATCCTCAAAATCCCATGTCAATCCTTCATTGAGATTCATAAACTAATTTAGGAAACATTTGTTCAACGATACCAATTGACATTTCAGTAAAACCTGGAATTACTGAAAGCATTCATATAGGTTCTTCGTGCTCACTTATCGAAATAAACATGTATAAGGCCCTATTTCAGGAATTCCACAACATTTTTTCCTGTTCCTATGAAGAAATTACAGGAATCAATCCTATCATTGTAGTTCATGAAATTAAGACATACCCGGATGATAAAAATATTAAAAAAATATTATGTCCAATTCATCCACGAAAAGATGTTGCTATTAAGGCTCAATTTGAAAAATTACTCAGAGTAGGTTTTGTTTATCCTATTCCCTTAACTGATTGGGTATCCAATATTGTTCCAGTAAATAAAAAACATGTAACTATTCGTGTATGTGTCAATTATAGGGATGTCAATAAGGCTTGTCCAAAATACAATTATCATACCCCTTACATCAACCAAATTGTTGACGATTGTGTCGAAAATGAAATTTTTTCATTTATGAATGGATTTTCTGGATATAATTAGATAAACATATTCCCTGTCGATCAACCCAAAACCACGTTCATTTGTCCATGGGGAAATTTTCCTATCACAATTTACCTTTTGGATAATTAAATAACATCGACGCTACTTTTCGAGGGGACATGTCTTACGCATTTCACGATATCAAACCTATTGTGCAACCCTATCTGGATGAATACCCAACCCATTCTATCATATGACAAGATCATCCTCGACATATGAGAGCTATCTTCCTCCGATGTAGGCATTGCAATATTAGTTTGAATCCACACAAGTTTGTTTTTTTTTTACAATTAGGACAATTGTTGGGAGTTATCTTTTCTAAGGAAGGAATTCATGTCAATCAACTAAATTTTGAGGCTTTCATCAATTTACCTCATCCTTCCAGTCTTCGCCAACTCCAAAGTTTTCAAGGGAAAGAAAATTTTTTACGCCAATTTATCTCTAACTATGTTGAGCTGACTAAAGGTCTTACTTGAATTTAAAAAAAAATGAATTCCTGTCATTTGAGATGAGCTTTCTCACAAAGCTTTTGATGAACTGAAACATGCGTTGACCCATGCACTGTTACTGTATCCCCATGATTATCATCAAGATTAATTTTTGTATTTAGTTGCATCCATTTCTACCATAAGAATGGTATTAGTTCAAGAAGATGAATCTACCAATGAACAAGTGATTTATTATTTAATAATTAATGTTACACCTGTTATTGCCTATATCCACCTTAGGTTGAAGGAAGGTAGAGACAGGATAACACCAAACCATGCTCAGTCTGGTAGCTAGCCCTACCAGAACAAGAGAGGGCTCTCTCCGCGTCAATCTCAACAAAAAAGTTTTCAAAGGGGTTTGAGATGACTGAAACAACAACTGATCTTAGGCTAGATATGCAAATAGGAGGATTTATTTTTGATTTTTTGGGGTTTTGTTGGAAAAAATGGAAATACAATTTTGGGCTTCGGGATGAGGCCAAATTCTTGCAAAGTTCAAATTGGGGCGAGGAAGGCAACAAATTTGATGTCTTAGATTAATTGAATGGATAGAAAAGACTACTGAGGAGCTGAAGAGGACAAGAGGGTGCAAGGATCCTCTTCAAACTGATGAAAACATATAAAACTAAACAAAAGTTTAAGGCAGAGCACCAGCCAACTAATGAATTCTACCTTAGTTACTCGTTTGTTTAATTTCAGAAGCAAAGAGAAGGGAAATGGAATACATAAAACATTAATGAAACTTACAGATACATGGAGAAAAACATCATCAAAACTCAGAGCCACAAGGATCCCAACAAGTGCTGCAAAAACTCTAGTCTTTCCTTTGCCAAAAAAACTGAAATGAATATACAATGAGGTGCTAAACTTTTCCCAAGAGTCCAACCCTGAAAATGTCTTATAAAATACATGATATAGACCATCCTAACCCCTTACCATGCCTCTAGGGGTCGAGCTCATCCTTCTAGGAGCTATTTCAACCAATTCTAAACAAGGAATTGAAATCTAGGCAATCAAACAACTTGCCTCTATATAGAAGGAAACTGATTCATTCATTTAATTTTCACTTTTTAGTGAATTAATCCTCTAAAAAAAGTAAATATGAGCCAAAATTACATCATATTCATCAAATTACATCAAGATAGATCAATAGTTACTTCAAAAAGTAAAACTAGTCAAAACTGGGCGAATTTCTGAGCTGAAGAGTGAAAATGGAGCCAAATTTCTCTATCTGCCACTCCACTTTGAGCCTGTTTTCCTCCAGAAGATGTCCCAATCATAAGCGCGCGCCAAGTGGCGTGACGCATCAGGCAGAAAAACCTGTTTTGTGACCAAAATTTCAAAAATGACAAAATTTACTCCAAATTTGCTGAAATTTGGAGTGAAGGTCCCCCATCATGTGCCATGCTCAGCCAAAGAACCTTCGGCCAAGATTTGGAGTGGATTAGGCCTTTTCTGACGTTTCAGTGCTCTCCTCAGCCTCGCCTTCAAGATCTTCATCTTAACTTTGCAAACATGTGTGTGGGCCCAATAGTGGTTCTTCATGTGCCTAAGCATGTCTTTGTCCCTATTGGCCTTCGCCAACAGCTTCTCAACATGGATGTTGACTCTCTCAAGCCAAATATGCCACTCAAAAGGTGTCATGTCACATGGTCTCTTTTGGGCCAATTCCCGACCTTCACATATTCTCTGCAACTCCGTGAGTGTCTACTGATCCTCCAGTTGTTTATTCCGCTGTTCCAGGTAATTTGTAATCCACTGAGCTCTCTACAAATTCATGGTCAATGAGTCGATCTCAGCTTTCTGTTCCTGGATGGTCTCTCTCATCTTTGAGCTAGGAGAACTCAAATCAACATCAATGAGTGTAAAATTAGTGTCTTGGCCTCCTGAAGGGTCCTCATCGTGCATAGGCCTCTTGCCTCTGTCCTGTACCTGTACTGATGTCGAAGGCGAGACCCCTTCCACGCCAAGTGGAGATAGTACTCGCGCTACTGATGAAGGTAACGAGACCCCTTCCACCCCTGGTATAGATAGTACTCGTCGTGCTACTGCAAATAAGGCTCTGGGGCCTCTCTGATATGTAACACACACTGGAGCACTGATAGGCTCTGTCTCGGGAACCTCAAACTGATGTGAAGGCTCTCCTACATCATGAACAATCTCGGGAGGAGGTTGAGGGGCTGCAAAGGAGTCACGGGAAATGAACTCCTCCCATGCAATGCCCTGCAATCCAAGTTGATGTACTACAATGATCTTGATGAGTGCCTAATGATAAATGTTGTTATGATGCTGCTCTGGAGTATTCTTCTGCACAAGGGTAGTCATCCGCTCTATGTTTTGACACATGAAATATGGAATACTCATCAGCCTCACTCTCATGAAATGCATCAAAATTCTAATGTGGTATGCATAAAGGCGTGAAAACCGGCCCTCACAGCTGAAGTATCTGATGATGAGTTTCATCAATGGCGCATAGGACTCCTTCAGAAACCAAAATGGGAATACCCTGCTGAGCTGCCTCAAATAGCCAGGCCTGATGTAAGGTTCATAATATGCTCTATCCGGCTATTGTCTCTTATTCCACTCTTCACCTATATTCGGTATCCTGGTTACCTGATAAATGGTTTCTGGTGTCAAGGTGAAGTTCACTCCAGCAAGGTTTACATGACCATCATGCAAATGTAGGACAAATAAGCGAACCAACTCCTGATGATGTTGAATTTGAGAAATCATCTCACAATACTGAAAACATGACTGTTGCTGAAAGCATGCCATTGCAAGCGGGCAGGCCTGCAATTGAGTCAAGGAAGTGGGCTCTTCTCTGACATGTTTGCCACTTTTATGAGGCCTTCTCGGTACATTTAACTCTGTGGTTGAGTCACTGTCTTGCTCATATTCTTGCTCATATGATGAATTTGTCTCTGAAATGGTGCTGAAAGCAAGGTGTATGCATGGTGTGTTGAAAATGAGAAATTGGACTTAGTGTATTTGTTTTCAATGCCAAATGTGCTAAATAGGAAATGAGGGACAATGAGGAAATATGAACAGTGGGAAAAGTGGAGATTTTCCAAGTGAATTTAATGCAATAAGAGTCACTTGACTGTTTGGGGAACTTCGGAATTTAGGGATTTTATAAGTGATATGGGAAAAGGATGGTGATGGGAATTGTAGTTTTAGAGATAGGGATAGATGAGAACAAGATATATTTGAGTCAAGTGGAATTAAGGATGTGGAGACAGTCACTTGAATGTTTGGAATATGGGGTTTGGGAATTTACTACAAATGATATGGGAGAGGGAAAAATGGTAGGGTTTAAGATAGGGAAAATGTGAAGAAAGGATATGAGCAATTTTGTAGAGGAATAGGTAAGGGATATGAATGATATTGTGACATTGATCGGGAATGTGCTATGAAGTTCTTGGCACAAAAATCACACCCTTTAAAATTCAAATACAAACCCTAAGAGCAGTTTTTGACAAATGAGAGGGTTTATTTTGGCATTAAAATTCTTATGCTTCACTTTCAAACCACACCAAACATGACCTAAAATTCATGGGCAAGAGTTTTCAAACTTACTTGGAGCAAAATAAATGAAATTGTTTTGGTTTTTATTGAAGTCATGATGATTTTCTGTCTTGGAGGCTCTGTGCGCCACGCACAAGCCCAGTGTGTCGTGCCTCCTGGATGTGCCATGTCAGTTGAAAAATGCACTGTAGCAGGAGGCCCAGTGCGCCGCGCGGCCTATGTGTGCCTCGTCCTTACCCAATGCACCGCGCAGACAATTACCCACACAGTCTTGGCTTTCAAAACACAGTTTCACCCTCTCACATGCTTAAGTTGACTTCAATTGATCTCTTGGATGCAAATGGATGTTTCAAAACAATGAAAGTATCTTATAGTGATGGATTTAATTTTTGTTTCTCAAAAACCCACTTTGTAATGTTTTGGCTTGGTGCTTTTTCACCTTTAATACAAACTTTGTTTTTCAAGTTTCCTTTTTGATTTTTGGCTGAAACGATGGCTCCTCAGTTGATTTTTTGCAGGGATGGTGGCATTGGATTTTGGCAAAGGATGACCAGGGCTGCATTTGAAGTACTTCATGATGGAAGACTTTTAAAAAAAAAACATATTTATTACAAACAATAAATTTGATGATTTCTCCCTCAAAACAGATTTTTGAAGAAGAAATATCCTTGAGCATTATTAATGATGAAAATTTTGGAATGAAAACTTATTGAAGACATCCTCATGGCCTGCGGGCATTATTTGACATTTTGAAGACCAAAGCCTAGACCTAATGACTAAAATGACATCTTGTTTGACCACAAGACCATCTATGACTGTAAATGACTGAAATCAACTTTAATGAATTTTGATAAATTTTGACCAACCCAGCAGGTACAAACATGAGGGAAACTAGTGAAGAGACCCTTCCGTCAGATGATGGCATGCCCCTAACGGAATGCAGATGAATGACCTGAATGAGACACCTAAAAATGAAATACAATAAGATAAATGATCTCTGATGGAGGGATGTAAAGACCGACTCTAACATTGGCTCCAATGGGGATGGTAGCTCCTGGGAGGTGCCAAGAACGACAGATCTCTGGGAGAGTAGGCAGTGCCTTCATCCATTGAGCTATGGAGTCCATTATTTTAACAAATAAACAAAAGACTATTGACTCAATTTATTGACTGAAACTTGACTCAAACTGACTCAAATAACTGACATACCAAAATGACTGAAAAACTAGACATGAAAAACACAAACCAAAACCGAAATCATTCTCCAAAATTATAACCTTCACTTCGGGCCCCAGACTGAAGAAAGACCACAGAACACACTTGCAATGAAACTAAAATAAAATGGTATGTACAATGGCAATGTAAACAGCAAAAACACCTAAAAAATGGTACCGTTTGAGTAGCCGACCATTGACCGGCCCTCCTGGACAATCTTCCCCATTCATCTCCTTCAGAAGAAATGCATTCTGACCACGATATGCAGCAATCTTAAAGGGACCTTTCCAGATATTTTCAAACTTACCATGCTTACCTTTGTCCTCATTTATAACATCCCACTTCAGCACTGCTTCCTCCAATTGGAACTTATCCCTCTTTTCTTTCCTATCATAGATTTTCTTGATTCTCTCCTGCAACTTGAATGTATTTTGGAAAACTTCAACTCTCGTTTGCTGCAAATGAATCATCTAGTTTATTCTTCTCTGCATATGAATTTCTTCACCGCCAGCTTCTTGAAGAATTTTGACCACCAGAACAACAAGGGAGGTAAGAAACACTGTGTCTACTCCATATACCAACTCAAAAGGAGACATACCAATGGATTTTTTCTGACTTACTTGGTCCGCCCAAAGTGCATTTACAAACTTCTTATGCCAACCTTTCTTATTGATTTCCAGAAACTTTTTAATGATATTGACCAAAGATTTGTTGGAAGATTCCACCAATCTGTTGCCTTGCGGATGATAGGCAGTTGAATGTCCCAAAGTGATATGATACTTGTTGCAAAACTCAATCATCTTTCTTGATTTGAAATTTGCTGCGTTATCAGTAATTATTTATTCGGGCAACCAAAACGAGACAAGATGTTATTCTCAAGGAAAGAAATGATTACCGCATCTGTATCTTGCCTGGTGGGAACTGCTTCAATCCATTTCGTGAAATAATCTGTCGCCGTGAGGATCCACCTATGTTGAGTTGAAGAAGGAGGATGGATCTCCCCAATAAAATCTAAACCCCACTACTGAAAAGGGGTGCCTACCTCGATAGGCTTAAGTGGCAATGGCTGTAATTTTTGCCTTCCTTCGAAAATTTGACACTCGTGACTGCTCTTGATAGTCTTATACACATCAGCAAACAATGTCAGCCAATAGTATCCTGCTCTCAAAATCTTATTGGTTGTTGTTTTTCAAAACAAGTGACCCCCACAGTCTCCTTTATGGAAATCCTCCATAACCCTCTTTACTTCTTCTTCCACCAAAAAATTCAATAAAACACCACCAGGATCTTTCCAATAAAGTGCAGAATTCAAAATACAATATTTCGCAGCCTTCAATTTCAGAGTTCTACCTTTATTTTTAGTCATGCCGGGCGGTGGTGACAAATTTTGAAGAACATACACAATATCTGAATACCACGAAGAAGCAACAAAAATTTCCGATACCTGAAGTGGCGAATTCTCTTCATCCTCATCAGAAATAACAGTAATCAGATTTATGTCTAAAGCGTGCAAATTTGATTCAACCATAAGCTTCTCCAACCCCTATCCTTTGATAAGCTTCGGGGGCTTTATTTCCACATCATACTCTAGCAAAGTTGCAATCCACTTACCTTGTCTTCCTTCCGGATCTGTTTGTACCAAAACATCTTTCACGGTAGCATTAGGGACATAAGCCAAAATATGAGAATTCATAATGTATACCCGAAAATCCTTCAATGCTTTTACCAGTGCCAGAGCTTGCTTCTCAATGATGTTATATTTCAAGGTTGCATCTCTTATAGTCCGACTAAAAAAATTTATGGGCTTCTCATGCTCATCTCTTTTCTACATTAACACAGCTGCCATGGTATGCTCTGAAGCAAATGAAAACAAAATAAAATCTTGGGTGTAATCTGGGCTGATTAACACTGGAGCTGAAGATAGTGCTAACTTTACTAAATTAAAGGACTTTACCACCTCTTCAGTCCACTTCACTTGGCTGTCCTTTTTAAGCATATTTGTAATCTCTCTTAGATGTTCAGCAAGATTAGGCACAAAACGGCGTAAAAAGTTCATCTTACCATTAAAAGACTGAATCTCCTTCTTTTTCCTGGGAGGGTCAATTTGCTGAATTGCTTCTACATGTGCTGGATCAATATGATTTCCATCTTTAGAGATAATGTGGCCAAGTAGTTTTCCCTCATCCATGGGAAACAAGCTCTTCTTCGGATTAAGCAACACGCCATATTTTCTGCACTTTTGAAAGACAACTTTCAAGTGATACATATGCTCTTCAGCTGAATTGGAAAAGATCATCAAATCATCAAGGTATATAACAAGAAAAACATCCTTATCATTCACAAAATCCATATCCATCGCCCGCTGAAATGTCGCACCAGCATTCTTCAAACCGAATGGCATCTTGGCATAGTGGAATGTCCCCCACGGAGTGGTGAACGTTGTTTTGTCTCGGTCGTCCTCATGGACCAAAATTTGGTTATATCCAAAATAACCATCGAGTAGTGACATACGAGATGCTCCAACTACTCGCTGAAGTATATGATCCATTTTGGGCAATGGATAATTGTCCTTCAATGACACCTTGTTCAAATTTCTGAAATCAATACACAAACGGATCTCACTTCTCTTTTTGCGAACAGGCACCAAATTGGAAATCCAATTAGAAAATCTGATGGGCACAATGATTCCAGCCTTCTATAATCGATTCACCTCCTTCTCAATTGATGGCAGCAACTTCGGATTGATTCTTCTTAGCTTCTGTCCGAAAGGCTTCTGATTAGGCTTGATTGGGATAGTGTACTGAATTATATTCGTATCATACGTCTTCAAGTCTGAATAATCCCACACAAACACATCAGTAAAAGAGGACAATAAACTGATATATTTAGCCTTTACCTTCGATGGAAATGCCTTTGAAAATTTCACCATCTTTGGATTCTCAGCTGTTCTGATGTTTACGTCTTCAACTCCCTTTTCAGTTGGCCGCAAGGTTGGTTTTTTAGCTACATCATCCTGATCAAAGAGCTCTTCTAAAGGTATCAAACCTTTATGAATAACATTATCTTTCAGTTGCAACACTTCCATTTGATTGACTTGAACATCAGCTTCACCATCATCATATTCTACATCAATTGAGGTATCTCTGAACTTACCTTTATTTTTCAGAAAATCATTAATCTCATCATCATCTTGGAAAACTTGCCAACATCTTTGATTATCCGGGACGGTAGGACGGTGCTTCACATGGATTTCGAACTTATTACTTGAATTCATTGGGATCTTCAAATTACTTGTTGCCTTAGAAAGTGCATCTGCAATTCCATTTTGAATGCGAGGAATACAAGTCAAGGTATAATCTGAAAACTGCTTCAAAATATCAAGGACAGCGTTTTGGTAAGCCCGCATTCGGGGATGCCTCGTTTGGTATTCACCCTTCACTTGCTTAATCACCAATTCGGAGTCGCCATAAACTACAATTCTCTTAGCATTCAGCTTTCTAATAATTTTTAGGCCAGCAATCAGAGCTTCATACTCAACCTCATTGTTTGAACAATCGAATGCTAACTTGTAAGAACATACCCGTACATTTCTCGGTACCTTGTTTGGAGCGGAAAAAGGATTGCGTACCCAAATACCAATTCCATCACCATCACTCCCAATTGCACCATCGAAATCCATGGTCCATAGACCCTCTTCATCATCTTCTAAGTGCTGAAATTGTGCTAGCTCTATTTTTTCTGCTTGTTGTCCACTATCTTTGGTTGATTGCTCAACTGTGCTTTCCAATCTTTGCCTTTATTTCTACAAAACTTCTCTGAAATTCTCGGTAATCTCTGGAATATCTTCTGCTTGAACTAACTAACTATCTACATCATTGAAACTATCAGCAAACAAAACAAAAGACTCTAAATCTGTATGTACATAATTAATCGGATGATTAACCGGTTTCTCCTTGGTTGTAATCATGTACTTCATTTTTTGTTCCCGGTACAACTTTATCATTTGGCCAAACACGGGAATCGTTACATAGGAGAAATCTAATTGTAATGTTCCTTTCAATTTTGCTCCCCAAGATCTGGAAAGCAGCATACCAAATCTGGGAGGAATGTCTGCCACAACAACGTCCATTAAAACATTCTTTGTAGGAATCTGATCTAAACTTACAACCAAGTCTTTAATGAGCCCAATACATCTCACTCTGCTAGAATCAAATGAATAAAGATCATGGTACTTCCTGGTGATGTCTAAACCCAACTTCTCCATGATTTTTTTCGGCATAAGATTATGGGAAGCACCAGAATCAAACATGGCATTATGCAATACAAACTCATGCAATCGAAGACTGATATAAAAAGGAGGCACTTCGCTATCTGGAGACTCACCATCTAAAGCTGGTCCAAATATCAGTTCAGGTTGATCATCTTCAATATTCACCATATCAGACATAGGATCGAAATTCATAATTTTAGAAAATTGACCTCTATAACTGTTGTTCTTCATTATTTCAGTCAAGGGAATGGATACCTTTAATTTAGAAATCTCATTCTCCAAACTAAAGTCTAAAGTCTTCTCGATCTCTTTGGCTGGAACATCTTTCTTTTCAGCCTTCTCCCTCGCTGTAATTGGTTGATTTGATTTTTCTGCTGA
Organism: Pinus albicaulis; assembly: GCA_034641835.2. Lineage (NCBI taxonomy): Eukaryota > Viridiplantae > Streptophyta > Pinopsida > Pinales > Pinaceae > Pinus > Pinus albicaulis. Next base: position 1,401,737,780 of record CM076579.1, on the reverse strand, counting down.
TGATGACTTGGTGGCAGGGGGATCAACTATCTCCTTTGTTTTCTTTTGTGCAACAGGTGAATCGTTTTTAGGTGCTGAAATTTATTTTCTCTTTTGGATTGGATTGACAGGCACATCTCTGTTTCTAAGAGAATATTGCTTCTGGTGGGCTGAAAAGGCATTCATATAACCTCTTTGATACTCATCTGATTCTTCCTCAAGAGCTGCATCATTAGCCAAGATAAAATCTTCATCTCTTTGTACCGCTGAACTTTCTGCATACTCCTCATCTTCGGTGATATAAATGGGAAAATCATCAGGAGTAAAGAAGTTATTTTCCTCCCCTACTACATCATCTTCATCATCTAAATCTTGACCAACAAAATTCTGCTGAAGAGGAGTCTTTACTTGTTGCTGGACTGCTGGTTCTTGTGCTTGTTGCTCTCGTTGTTTGATCCTAAATTGGGGCTGCTGCTAACCACGGAAGTTGGGATTTCAAATCTGCGGTTTGGGCTTATCAAGTGTGAGCTTTTCAATCATTCTTTCCACTTTACGAAGTAGCTGATCTGAGGTAGATGTAGAAGCTTCTTCCTTTATTACAACTTTCTTCTCAGCTCTCAATCTAGCTCTCTTGTCATTCAAATTAGCTTCAACACTAACGGCAATTTTCTGCATGTCCTCCAAAGTGGGCGGATCTCTGTCTCATAGTGAATAGGCCATCTCCAGATCAAAACCATTCGGAAACTTAAGCAAAGCTGATTTCTTAGATGGCCTCAAATCATCAGGAATTGCATTATAAACCGCATTAAATCTGATAATATAGTCTTGGATGGACTCACCAGCATTGCGCTTGATCTTGGTATATTCATAAGTGATTTGAAGTGGATCTTTATTTATTTCCCACCGATCTAGAAACTGTCTCTGAAGCTCGGCCAATGTAGCAACACTTCTGGGCTGCAAAGCTCTGAACCACTTATGCACCTCACCTCCAAAAGTTTGCACAAACAATCTCATAGTGACATTCTCTTCATCAATTTTATGGAGATCAAAGAAGTCTGTCATTCTATCAATATGTTGCTAAGCGGGCACACTTTGAGGAGTACCATCAAACAAATGGATTTTACTCTGATAATCAGCGAGCATGGGATCCAAGTTCTGGGGCAATACAAGAGGTGCGAATCTAGTAGCCATTGATCCTGGTGGATTTATAATATGTCTTGGAGAAACGGGTGGAATAGGAGCAGTAGATGTACGAGGTGTATGTGGTGGGGATGGAGGAGAAAGTACTGCTGATTTCTGATCAGATATAGATGGTTGTACGGGAATGGTAGGAATGAAAGAAGGCTCAGCGTGAACTTGTGAATCAGAAGTAACTGCTGATGGACCAAGAGTTTCAGATGCGGACTCTATGAATTTAGGGATATTCGTTGCCACAATAGAGTTCTAAATGTTCAGGATGTAACTATCAATGGATCTATTAGCTTGTTCAACCTGAAGATACTTGATAAACTCTGGATTTATGACAGTAGAACTAGTAGCACTTTTAGACTTAGTTTCAAACAACGACAACTCAAATTGATCATCAAACTCAATATCTTCAAGGAATTCAAATACAGTAGGGCATGAATGAGATTTAAACAAAGGGATCACGGGACTTTCTCGATGGAGGATTCTTGGAATCAGATTGGGATTCTCATACATTGGAGGTGGGTCAAGATCAGGATTTTATCTAGTATGTCTTCTGGAAGCCAATGTGTTGATCTATTCAAAAATCAAAGGAACACAACCGATTTATTTAAGCCTATCAAATTCTAGACTCAATCACCCAAAAGTTCCAGAATGATCTGATATACTGGGGTAATTCACAAGTGAAATGTCACGTTCACAAGCTAGACCGGAGATTGACTGAAGCAGTGTTTATCTACTTCTACTAATGCAAAGCAAAAGTGTTTCGAAGGCTACCTCGCATAACTTCAGGCTCCATCTGTAGCTTATGAAACAAATAACACCAAAAAGCAAACCATTTTCATCCCCAGTATGGTCGCCACTATGTCATTTCCTATATCCACCTCAGGCTGAAGGAAGGAAGAGACAGGATAACACCAAACCACGCTCAGTCTGGTAGCTAGCCCTACCAGAACAGGAGAGGGCTCTCTTTGGGTCAATCTCAACAAAAAAGTTTTCAAAGGGGTTTGAGATGACTGAAACAACAAATGATCTTAGGCTAGATATGCAAATAGGAGGATTTGTTTTTGATTTTTTGAGGTTTTGTTGGAAAAAGGGGAAATACAATTTTGGGCTTGGGGATGAGGCCAAATTCTTGCAGAGTTCAAATTGGGGGGAGGAAGGCAATGGCTTTGATGTCTTAGATTAATTGAATGGATAGAAAAGACTGCTAAGGAGCTGAAGAGGGAAAGAGGGTGCAAGGATCCTCTTCAAGCTGATGAAAACATATAAAACTAAACAAAATTTTAAGGCAGAGCACTAGCCAACTAATGAATTCTACCTTACTTACTCGTTTGTTTAATTTCAGAAGAAAAGAGAAGGGAAATGGAATACATAAAACATTAATGAAACTTACAGATACATGGAGAAAAAAATCATCAAAACTCAGAGCCACAAGGATCCCAAAAAGTGCTGCAAAAACTCTGGTCTTTCCTTTGCCAAAAAAACTGAAATGAATATACAATGAGGTTCCAAACTTTTCCCAAGAGTCCAACCCTGAAAATGTCTTAGAAAATACATGATATAGACCATCTTAACCCCTTCCCATGCCTATAGGGGTCGAGCTCATCCTTCTAGGAGCTGTTTCAACCAATTCTAAACAAGGAACTGAAATCTAGGCAATCAAACAACTTGCCTCTATATGGAAGAGAACTGATTCATTCATTTAATTTTCACTTTTTAGTGAATGAATCACCTAGAACAAGTAAATATGAGCCAAAATTACATCATAGTCATCAAATTACATCAAGATAGATCAATAGTTACTTCAAAAAGTAAAACTAGTCAAAACTGGGTGAATTTCTGAGCTGAAGAGTGAAAATGGAGCCAAATTTCTCTATGCGCCGCGCTAGAAAACTCAATGCACCGCGCCACTTTGAGCCTATTTTTTAGGAACTTTATGAAGTCCAAATTGAGCTCATGATAGCTCGTTGGAAAGCCCTATCTGTCTACTATCCAATCCAAGTGGAATTTTTGGATTTGGATGTCATTTTCCCCTCCAAAACTACAATTTCCCAAGACTGGTTCCTGCTGGTGCAAAAAGTGGCAGAAAGGCCATTTTCAAGGTGTTTTTGACCTTTTAAACCACCCAGAACTTGATGAAATATCTCAACCATTCCTAAGAATGCATAATTTACCATAAAAAACCAAAAAACATCAATTTTTCCTCCAAAAGATGTCCCAATCATAAGCGCGCACCAAGTGGCGCGACGCATCGGGCAGAAAAACCTGTTTTGTGACCAAAATTTCAAAAATGACAAAATTTACTCCAAATTTGCTGAAATGTGGAGTGAAGGTCCCCCATCATGTGCCATGCTCAGCCAAAGAAGCTTCGGCAAAGATTTGGAGTGGATCAGGCCTTTTTGACATTTCAATGCTCTCCTCAGCCTCGCCTTCAGGATCTTCATCTTAGCTTTGCAAAAATGTGTGCGGGCCCAATAGTGGTTCTTCATGTGCCTAAGCATGTATTTGTCCCTATTGGCCTTCACCAACAGCTTCTTAAGATGGATGTTGACTCTCTCAAGCCAAATCTGCCGCTCAAAAGGTGTCATGTCACCTGGTCTCTTTCGAGCCAATTCCCGATCTTCACGGATTCTCTGCAACTCTGTGAGTGTCTGTTGATCATCCAGTTGTTTATTCTACTAATCTAGGTAATTTAAACTCCACTGAGCTCTTTGCAACTTCACGGTCAATGTGTCAATCTTAGCTTTATGTTCCTAGATGGTCTCTCTCATCTTTGAGCTAGGAGAACTCAAATCAACATCAATGAGTGTAAAATCAGTGTCTTGGCCTCCTGAAGGGCCCTCATCATGCATAGGCCTCTTGCTTATGTCCTGTACCTGTACTGATGTCGAAGGCGAGACCCCTTCCACGCCAAGTGGAGATAGTACTCACACTTCTGATGAAGGTAACGAGATCCCTTCCACCCCTGGTGGAGATAGTACTCGTCGTGTTGCTGCAAATAAGGCTCTGGGGCCTCTCTGATATGTAACACACACTGGAGCACTGATAGGCTCTGTCTCGAGAACCTCAAACTGATGTGAAGGCTCTCCTGCATCATGAACAATCTCGGGAGGAGATTGAGGGGCTGCAAAGAAGTTACGGTAAATGAACTCCTCCCACGCAATGCCCTGCAATCCAAGCTGATGTACTACAATGATCTTGATGAGTGCATAATGATAAATGTTGTTATGTTGTTGCTCTGGAGTCTTCTTCTACACAAGGGTAGTCATCCGCTCTATGTTTCGACACATGAAATATGGAATACTCGTCAGCCTCACTCTCGTGAAATGCATCAAAAGTCTGATGTGGTATGCATAAAGGCGTGAAAACCGACCCTCACAGTTGAAGTATATGATGATGAGTTTCATCAATGGCGCATAGGACTCCTTCAGAAACCAAAATGGGAATACCCTGCTGAGCTGCCTCAAATAGCCAGGCCTGATGTAAGGTTCATAATATGCTCTATCCAGCTGTTGTCTCTTATTCCACCCTTCACCTATATTCAGTATCTTGGTTGCCTGAGAAATGGTTTCTGGTGTCAAGGTGAAGTTCACTCCAGCAAGGTTTACATGACCATCACACAAATGTAGGACAAATAAGCAAACCAACTCCTGATGATGCTGAATCTAAGAAATCATCTCACAATACTGAAAACATGACTGTTGCTGAAAGCATGCCATTGCAAGCGGGCACGCCTGCAATTGAGTCAAGGAAGTGGGCTCTTCTCTGACATGCTTGCCACTTTTATGAGGCCTTCTCGGTACATTTAACTCTATGGTTGAGTCACTGTTTTGCTCATATTCTTGCTCATATGATGAATTTTTCTCTGACATGGTGCTAAAAGAAAGGTGTATGCTTGGTGTGTTGAAAATGGGAAATTGGACTTAGTGTCTTTGTTTTCAATGCCAAATGTGCTAAATAGGAAATGAGGGACAATGAGGAAATATGAACAGTGGGAAAAGTGGGGATTTTCCAAGTGAATTTAATGCAATAACAGTCACTTGACTGTTTGTGGAACTTCGAAATTTAGGGATTTTATAAGTGATATGGGAGAAGGATGGTGATGGGAATTGTAGTTTTAGAGATAGGGATAGATGAGAACAAGATATATTTGAGTCAAGTGGAATTAAGGATGTGGAGACAGTCACTTGACTGTTTGGAATATGGGGTTTGGGAATTTACTACAAATGATATGGGAGAGGGAAAAATGGTAGGGTTTAGGATAGGGAAAATGTGAAGAAAGGATATGAGTAATTTTGTAGAGGAATAGGGAAGGGATATGAATGAAATTGTGACATTGATGGGGAATGTGCTATGAAGTTCTTGGCACAAAAATCACACCCTTTAAAATCCAAATACAAACCCTAGGAGCAGTTTTTGACAAATGAGAGGGTTTATTTTGGCATTCAAATTCTTATGCTTCACTTTCAAATCACACCAAACATGACCTAAAATCGATGGGCAAGAGTTTTCAAGCTTACTTGGAGCAGAAGAAATGAAATTGTTTTGGTTTTTATTGAAGCCGTGATGATTTTCTGTCTGTCTTGGAGGCTCTGTGCGCTGCGCACAAGCCCAGTGCGTCGCACCTCCTGGATGCACCGCGTCAGTTGAAAAATGCACTGTGGCAGGAGGCCCAGTGCACCGCGCGGCCTATGTGTGCCACGTCCTTACCCAATGTGCCGCGCAAACAATTACCCACACAGTCTTGGCTTTCAAAACAAAGTTTCACCCTCTCACCTGCTTAAGTCGACTTCAATTGATCTCTTGGATGCAAATGGATGTTTCAAAACAATGAAAATATCTTATAGTGATGGATTTAATTTTTGTTTCTCAAAAACCCACTTTGTAATGTTTTGGCTTGGCACTTTTTCACCTTTAATACAAACTCTATTTTTCAAGTTTCCTTTTTGATTTTTGGCTGAAACGATAGCTCCTCGGTTGATTTTTTGCAGGGATGGTGGCATTGGATTTCGATAAAGGATGGCCAGGGCTGCATTTGAATTACTTCATGACGAAAGACTTTAAAAAAAAAAAACATGTTTATTACAAACAATAAATTTGATGATTTCTTCCTCAAAACAGAGTTTTGAAGAAGAAACATCCTTGAGCATTATTGATGATGAAAATTTTGGAATGAAAACTTATTGAAGACATCCTCATGGCCTGCGGGCATTATTTGACATTCTGAAGACCAAAGCCTAGACCTAATGACTGAAATGACATATTGTTTGACCACAAGACCATATATGACTGTAAATGACTGAAATCAACTTTAATGAATTTTGATAAATTTTGACCAACCCAGCAGGTACAAACATGAGGAAAACTAGTGAAGAGACCCTTCCGTCAGATGATGGCATGCCCCTAATGGAATGCAGATGAATGAGATGAATGAGACACCTAAAAATTAAATGCAATAAGAGAAATGATCTCTGATGGAGGGATGTAAAGACTGACTCTAACAACACCTACTGAGATTAAATACACACATGTGGAGAAATTGGCCCTACCAACTGTTCAGGTTGTCCAACGCTTTCTTTACTACATACTTTTACGCAAAACAACTGTGATCTTTGATTGCAACCCTACGATGTATATTTTGACTAAATGACTGCTAGGGGGAAAATAATCTAAATGGATTGTTATCCTGCAAGAGTTTGATTTAAAATTTGAAAAATCTAAATCTAAGAAATCATCGGTATTTGTGGAATTATTATGTGACTTTCCCTATATTGAATCCGAAATAGTGGCAGAGGATCATCTTCCCAATGAATCCTTGTTTCTTATCAGTACTTTGGTGGCATGGATATATCATTATATATCTTCAAACTAAAACTTTTCAGCCCTAACTATCAAGATCTGATCATCGTAGAATCTGATACCAATCCCAACAATATACTATTGTTGGTGATACACTCTATCGTTGTGGTGCCAATTCTATTTTCCAACGCTTCTTAACACATGAAGAATCTGAGAAGGAATTAAATGAATTCCATTATGGATCATGTGGTGGTCATATGTATGGGTTCGCCACTGCCCAAAAGATACTACACACTGGCTATTTCTGGTGATCACTATTTAAAGATTGCATAACTACAGTTAGAAAAGGTCACAACTGCCAAATTTTTGATCGAAAGATGCGTGCACCTACTGCTCCTCTTCGCCCAATCATAGCTATCAATACATTTGAAAAATGGGGCATTGATTTCATTAAATGTAACCCTCACTTGACCAGGGGGCATGGGTATATTATTCTCGCATTAGACTATTTTAAGGTGGTGCCTACATTCAAGAATGATGATGAGATTGTAGCTATTTTCATATTTAATCATGTGATTTCTAAGTATGGAGTACCCCAAGCCATCATCACGGACCATGGTAGCCACTTTCAAAACTTTATGATGACTAAAATTTTCACTCAGCTTGGCTTACACCATGAAAATTATACACCTTATTATCCACAAGAAAATGGCCAAGTTGAGGCCATAAACAAAGTTTTGACCAATATGGTCAAGAGAATTTTTGGTATTCATAAAATTAATTGGAATACAATTCTTTTTTTAGCCTTTTAGGCATATCGTGCTTTTGCAAAAAAATCCACTCGTTTTACTCCTTTCCAACTCGTTTATGGTTTGGAAGCCGTTTTACCATTTGAATGTGAAATTCGGTAACTAAAAATAGCCATCGAATTACTACCATCTACCTCTGGATAGGAAAAGCCCTTTTTATACTTAGCACAGTTATATGAAACTCACCGCAAAGCTGCACTGGAAAATGAGGCTCATAAAAAAAGTTTTAAGGCTCAATATGATCGAAGCGTTAATCCTCGTGTCTATTCAGAAGGTGACCTAGTCTTAGTTTACAACCAAGCATATGATAAGCTAGGCACTGGTAAGTTCAAACCTATGTGGCATGGCCCTTACATTATTAAAAATTTGCTTTAAAAAGGGGCCTATGAATTAGTTGATTACGATGGTGTCTCTTTAGGAGACCCAAGAAATGGTCTCTATCTGAAGAGATATTATGTGTGATTTACCCTGTGGAGATATTTCTTGTAAATTACTTTTTATGAGTGTCTGTCATAGATTAGTTATTTCTTTTATGAGTTTCTACTACTTTTCTTGCTTATCTTGATCACTCTTGATCTACAGATGTCGGCATTCCCTCAAACTTACATTGGCTTTGCTGACGACATTTGTCATAGTACTCATTATTTATCTTCCACAACCTGGGTCATCTATTCACCCACTTATGAGTTAGTTTCTATTCATGGGATATGCCTTTGTCAAACAATGAACAACATAGGAGAGCATAGTGTAGTAATTGAGCTATTATCTAATGCCATTGCATTTGGCATTCGACGTTTGATTGTTAGGTGGGTGAAAATGTGAATTTGGGTCACACTTTTTTCCCTTTTTTGAGAAAAAAATATCATTTTTAGAAGTTCTTCAACTTTCTGCAAGCCAAAGAAATTTTTCTATTTATAATTTCATTTTATAATAAAAAGAAAACTTGTGAGAAATTTTATTAGCTTTCTATTACTTATTTTCTGGAATTTTTTTATTCACATTTGATATGTCAACTTAGAAATTCTTTGTGTGTGTGTTCTTCAACAATCAAGGGATTCATAAAAAGTCATGTTTTTTAGCACTTGTGTATTCTTTGTTAACTTGGTTTTTTTGAAGAAAAAAAATGTGTTGCAAAAAGCTAGACAAACTCTACTTCGATATCGTTATATTTACGAAACCAACTGATGCATATAATAATCACTATATTTTTTTGAAATGAACCAATATTAAAAAACTGTAGATTTGAATATGTTTATTTTAGAATCAAGTTTCTCAACACATTAGTTATAAACTAAAAATACAAAAAATACCCATTACAGACAATGGACCAATATAATTGACCATAAATTTTTCAATTTTTTTACAGTGTATTTTAGAAGATACAACATTTTGATTTCACTTAATCATAATGACGTTCAGAAAATGTTTGCACCCATTTTATTAGAAAATTAGTTAAAATTAGTAAATATCTATGAGATTCCATAAAATATATATCTTTTGAAGGTATATTCAATTATAAAAATTCTAGTATTGGATTTGAAAGTTAATTCATCAAATTTGATGGAGTTTAACCATTCCAAAGTTGGAGAAATGTGACCAGAGCTGAACTACTGCGGAGTTGCAGATGTTTTAATTCAATCGAAATTTTTTAATAATTCGACCAAACATTTTTCAGCGTCACGTTACGATAATATAAATGGCTGAAAAGTTTGATCAAAATTTTTTTAGAAGTTCGATCGAACTTTTGGTTGCTCATTCCATCACCACAAAAAAAAAATGAGGCCCTTCCAAAAAAAATCGTCGTATTGAGACAATATTTTTCACAATGTCACATTGGACAATGTTTGACCATCATTTACCATGGTAGACGATGGTTGGCAATATTTAATCAAGGTTAATTTTCATATTGAGACACTTTTTTTCCATGCTATCTATCTGTGTGTTTTCTCCACGTGGTTGATGTCACCTTCCTATGGGGTGACTCGCAGGGCCTTTGTTCATAGTGATTCCATTGTTTTCCTTCTTGATATGCTAAATTTTATTTCAAATAAAATATTTCTACATTGTTGTCTCACATCAAGGGGGCACAAGAAATAATAAGGTTATTCATCCCATGATTTTGTTACTCTCGATTGTATATACCAGTGCTCGACCATCAGCTTCCAAGAGTAAGTTTCATTGTGTTCACTCTGATGATGATGGTTGCAAATATTATTATTGGATTGATAATTGGTTCTGACAAGAATGTGCCATAATATGTTTTGCTCTCGTTTATTATATCAAAGGTTTTTTTTTTCAATGTAGATTCAAATTGAAAATTTTAAACTAAGTTCTCTTCATTTATTTTGTGTATTTGTGTATTATTTGGTTGTGTATACCTTGGAGAATATATTATCAAATAAGAGGGCATGGATTGATGATGGATAGAAAATCAACACGGTAACAATCAATGTGATTGTGATTGACGGACCTCCCTTCCACTAGAATTCAAGATCAAATGTATTATACCTTAAAGGTTATTGGTCATTCTCTTTGATGAAATTCTCAAACTCCAAAATTTTATTAGCCTCTTTAAAAAATTGAAATTTGTACCTACAAATATTTGGTTGAGTCCAACATACCTAATGGTTGAATAAATGGCTAATGTATTCGATGTACACGAAAATATTTTGTTGAATCCAACATACCTACAACTTGAATAAATGTCTAATGTGTTGGATATTTGGCATTGCTTGGATGGATAGTGGCAAATAGTATGTTCACATTGATGTCAACAACCATGCTAGGAGATGTGTTGGACATATGTCATGGTATGATAACTGGTGGCAACATGTGTGTTGGAATTGATGTCAACCACACTAGAATGGATTTTCATGACAAAAAATGTTTCCTTTGATGTCCACTAGGTTATTTGTGATGGAAACTTGGCTAGTACTAATGTTCATGGTGTGTCAAGCTTAGAGGGAATCCTATGGTTGCTACAGTATCTTGTAGAGAATTATCAGATTAGTAGGCTCATTAAATAAGAGATAAAAATATTACTATGATGTTTGGGATTTCCATATTTTGGAGGCATATCTATATTAGAATATCAACATAAAGGATCATTAAAATTGTATGTTTGGAAAGTGTCTAGTGAGATCTTTCAAATGGTATGCTGAAGTATACAAATGGCCCTCTGGATCAAAAGTTATGGTTAGAAAATGTTAGGAGCTTAAGTCCTTAGGAGCAGTCCTCGAAACCTCAGAATCTTGGAAGGTCGGAAGCCTAGAAGATTATTTAAAGAGAATACAATATTATAGTGATCCGGGGAAGCGGGAAGCCGAAAACCCTAGAATGTCAAAATCCTGGAAGGTCGAAACCCCAGAAGTCTATTTAAAGGAATACTTGGGATAGAATGAAGAATGGGTTGTGGGAAAAAATCCTAGAAGGTCAGAATCTTAGAGGGTCAGAGATCTGTAGGATTGAAATCCCAAAATGTCATAACCTCATAACTTTTTAAAAAATGAATCTCTTAAAAGTGTCATGATGGAGGGTTAATGGCATTGGTTTGGTAGAATGTCACTTTGTGAATAGAACAATAGACAAAGGAAATCACTTGAAAAACGAAGGATTGAGGGACCCTTTCTCTCTCCTCTGACAGGAAAGGTGGCAGTATATTATTGGTCAGAGATGACATTAACATGACATAATTTTGGACACTTGACAAGAAATTTTTGTGTTTTCGGGTAACCAAATGGGCCATATATGGGTGACGTATGGACCTTTCATAGGCTAGCATCTAGCATGGATAACATCAACATGAAATCACCCTGGAAATGAGCATACACTGGAAGTCAGAAACTCCCATAACCATTTGTTAAAATAATTTTATGAAAGTGTCGAGATAGGGAGCTTTGAGCCTTAGAGCTAGGATGTGGTTCTTGGAATTAATGAATACCAAGGGCATGGAAGTTTATAAAGGAAAATAATCTATCATAGGATTTAGAAGTAGTGGCACCACATTTCATCTCGATGGGATTTTGATTGGCTAATGTATATGACAACCAGTCCCAACTTGACATGTAATCCTAAAGGATAAAGTTGAAGGCTAAGAATAACTTTAGGATAAGTTTTTGTTCAACTTTGTGACCAAGGGTGCGGAAAATTTTATTAACAGAATTTAGCCCCCACAGACCAACATAAAGGTCTATTGCCTAAAGGTCTAGCTGAAGGTCACAACACTTGGTCCTATGGTGGAAGAGAAGGATAGAGGGCCAAAAAAGAAATAGCTAAAGGAATTTTGATAAATCTAGCAACAATGTTTGTTAAAAGACCTTTGGGACTATAGTAAAGTGTGTTTGGGGCACATGCATGGTGTCATGAGTTGGAAACTCTTGGGAATTCCGTGCCATATTTAGAAGATACACCAACTTGTCTATTCACCACAACATGGGTAGTGTAAGGTCCCACCTTACCCACCATCAATAATATAGAGTAGTAGAGGTCACATTAATCACTAATACTCATTTGCACAAAATCCTAAAGAATTAGTCACTAAAAAAATGTTTCCAACAACAAGCCTTTTTTTCTTTATTTATGAAAGCTTTAGATAATGCAAGAAACAAATGTCTTATTCTCTAATCATACTTCAGCAAATTATTAAATTCATTTTCACATTCATACCAAAACTTGTAGACATAGGAAGCTACACCCATTAAATAGTTTATTTATAATTTATAGTAACATAAAAACAACAGTAACTAATGCTTTTACACTAATGATTTATATGCACAAAAGTTACAACCATTCAAGACTTTTGACAAACACTTTGCAGACATGAACTCTACAGTTCATTGAGGCATTTTTTTTAAAACACTTGGCAACAATGAATTTAAGATTATTCTTCAACACATTTATCTCATAAAATTCAGAAATTGAAACTTTAAATTTTGGCATCTTAAAATAGGGACTAAATAATGTTAGTCTTTCATCAAAGACTCAACAAGAGGTGCACATAACTCACAGCAACAAACTACAAAATTTCCCAGGTTTCCGATCTGGGTTCTGAAAAGTATTTTTTTTAGAATCAAATTAGGGGTTACAATTCCATTAGGCACTGACACCCCCTGATGTTGGGCTGAATCGAATTCAAAGCTCCCAGGAATGCGATTCTTGAAAACAACAAAAATTTATAGCTTAAATGTTTCATTTATAACTTTTGTCAAAAATATGGAATGAAAACTTACAACTACAACTCTACATGAGGAAAAACAACCCAGAGTTATGCTACTAAGATATTCTCATTGAGTTCACGCATTTCTAAATCCACCACATAAGTTCTTGAAACATTTTACCACCCACAAGCTAATTCATTTGACATGATTTGAAAAGATTATTGCACCAATTGCTACAATTTTACAAACACGTGGTAGTCCTGAATGCCACAACCATTAAGGCTTTCAGTCAATATTATAATAGTACTATTACAACAACTTGAATAACAAAACATTGAATTATTGATAAGAATATGAAACATAAGCCATAACTGGAATTTATTTCAAACTTACCTCAAACATTTGATCTTCCAAACCATATTTTAGTTGCCATTATTTTTGCATTTTATTTTAAGGGTTGATTATGTAATTCCTCCAGGTATATTTTGGGTACATGTCCATTTTCTTACTTCTGATGTAAACTGCAAGTTAGCACTTATTCATGCATAAATAAATTGATAACATTAATCATTCACGAATTTTGTCAAACACTTTGCAAACTATCCTAAAACCATTTCTAAAACATGCATCTAATTACTTGAAACAAAACTATAAATCGTGAAATACTTACCCAAGTCCTTTGGAATTTATTTATTGCAATTACCTTCAACAATATTTGGCTTTCCTTTCTCAAATGCTACAATACCAAGATTAGTACCATAAACTATACCAATAATAACTCCAGTATTGAGATCTAAACATCCATACATATAGATTGATCTAGTCTTCATTTTTAACTAATTAATAATATTCTAGATAACATAAGCCTAAACCAAAATTATATGCTTACAACAATTTAAATTTCTACTTTTTATTTTATGCTAAAGCTATACTATAATTTTATGACAATAGAAGTTATACCTGAAGAGATATTCAACTCCAATCGTTGAGAATATGATCCACCTTTGATCCCTTAACCAACTCATTTGAACCATCCGATTTTCCACCCAACCATATCCAAGGAGAACTACTCCCCCTGGAACCCCCGAGCTGTAAAAGCTCACAAACAATACCAAAATATAGAAGTAGAGAGAAAGCGAAGGAAAGTTAAGGAAGATAAGTTTCAATTCCTCCAAATACGACTCATGGTAAGCTACGCCATGTATAAATACTTAGTAATTTAGTTTTGGGATTTCAAATTCATTTCAAAGGAAATTGGCTACTCTCCAAGTCCCTCTCTCTCATAATTGTTTTTTTCAAATCTCTCCAACTCTTGGTATCACCATGCACCCCCCCGCCCCAAGTGAGAATACATGAGACACATATATAGGAGGAGCAAAAAATTCTTGTCATAAAGGAGGAGTAATATGCATGGCTTGTATTCCATTTAGATGAGTGTAACTCATGCCATTAAGGAGAGGTATGCATGCCTTAATTAAGGAGAGTGTAACATATGCATTAAAGAGAGTGTAAGAGGAATCTCTTATGACATGTCTTTAATGAGTATAAGAGGAATATGCCATTCTTTGATGAGTGCATAAAAGAGTGTAATATATTATTAAAAGAGAGAGAGAGTTACATAGAGCCATGAGAATCATCAAGGAGAGAGATGTGAAGTGATTGAGGAGATATGATTCCCTTTTAATAATATCATAGTTTCATAAAATATAATATTAATATTAATAATATTAATAATATTGAGGATTAAGTCGAGATTGAACTATTACGATTGATTAATCATAAGTTAAGTGATTTTCCTTCAAGTATACTTGTTTACCCATTGATTGGAGGTGATTTACTATTTTTGGAAAGTCATACTTGAAATGGTAGACATGACTTTCTATTTTTAGAAAGTCACTCCAAAATTGTTAGGAATGAGCTTTTATTAAGGAAATACATCTATGAGCTGTCCATGAGTGGTATTTCTCTTTTGGATAATAGGGATTCTGCACCCCTATTGTATGCATCTCCATGCATTAGTAGATTGAGGACTCCACGCCTTGATATACTCTAAAGATCTGAGATTCCACACCTTGATCATTTTAAATATTCAGGACTCTGCACCCCAAACATTTAATTATAGATTCAAGACTCCATGTATTTATATTTAATGGATTTAGGACTCCACGCCCCAATCCTTTTATTATATATCCAAGACTCCATGTCTTTATATTTCATGGATTTAGGACTCCGCACCCTAATTTTCATGGCTTCTCGTCTACTCTGCTTTGAAACTCCATGTTTCACCTTAAGGTACTTATTGTGAGCTCATACTCATCTGATGGTTTGTTGGTAAGGTCTTCTTCCAAGACCTGCACACATCACAATATCATTGATCAAATAAATCAAATGAATTTCCTAATTAACTTATGCAAATTTTACTAAATATTGTGCATGACTTCCATAGTCATTTTGGTTTTGGAGAAATGACTTCCACAATCATTTATAACTTGAGAATCCCTATTGGTGATGACCAAGTCCCCTGCCACATCATGCTTAGTACGAGATTACACACATATAATCATACGAATCATTTATCATCCATAAAACATAATTAACCATATGTTCCACATAACCATGATCAATCACCGTTCATGTCATACACCTATTTCCAAAATAGGATACCAAAAGAGAAAACATAACTAATATGCTCTTAACCAAAATCAATTCTTGTGGACGCAACCATAGATATTATCATAAGCACACGACAACCAAGTGACCCAAACTAGGTCATAGCATATAATAATGTACATAAGTCTATCATACATAATATTATATCATTATATCAAAATCACCATCTCTAAGTGTCATCAAAGCTATCTCACCAAGAAGGGACACTATATACTCCCCCTCTTGGGCTAAGCTTGGCCTGAAGTTTTTCCTACGGTCATAAGATACTTAGTTCTTTTAGATTATCCTATCAATAAGTTGTTAACCTTATGTATATGTATTTGATATATTTTTTTCTTCATTCCAATCCATAGTTTAATGTTTTCTAAATTTGAAGCAACTCCATGAAATCTAAACATACCATTCTTAATGAAGTAGAAAATATATCCATGCCATATTAGACATGTTTTGATATAAAATACCAAATATTTCTATATCAAAACCTACCATACAATTTCTAGTACCATATAAAAATACTATTGTATGTAATTGATATGATATCTACTTAATTTATCTATAATAATTTGATATTATACATGTTTTTCTTTCTCATAGTCTATATGAATCCTACATGTGTCATATTCTTGGTTTTGTAGTATGTTGAGCTTTCCAAGCTCTAAATAGAACACATATTGGTTGTATACACAACAATGATGGTCCATCCTATATCACAATCAAATTGACATACAATAAGCATAAAATAATCCACATACAATTGTCAGTGAAATTACACAACAAAAGATGATGTTATATATAAAACCCACTCTTACGCAACAAAACATGACGTTATATATAAAACACACTCTTACATCCCACTGGATTTATGTTGTCTCAATCCAATTTTCCTCTTTTCATTCCATAAGACATCCTTGCAATCGAAATATTTAGAATCTATCTTTATTTTTTACTTAACATTTACTCTTTAGGAAAAAATACAATTTGAGGTTCAAGGCACCATTTTTGTTTTTTTGTTTTGTTTTGGTTTTTATTTTTTTAAATTAACAACCTAAGGTTAAATACAGTCCTCATTGACCCACTTATGTATTATAGATCATTCCTTTAGTTTGCATAGTCTTCATTATTATTCACTTCTCTAACTTGAGAATCAATTATGAATGACTCTGTTAGAAGATCTTCATTATGAAAGTAGATTAATGATATCTTTTTGAAAGCGGCTTGTAATCAAGAACATCTCTCACAATTATGAAAATATGGTAACCTTGATAACTTTAAGTCAATTTGTTTTCCAACTATGAAATCAGTCATGATTTATATTCAGTAATTAATCAATTCATTTGATTTCATGTCTTATTCCTTACTATTAATACACACGCAACAACAAGCTATGAAAACCATACATTTCTCAAAATGTGATGAATCTTGTTAAATTTAAATAAGATTTAGACTATCACAAGGGAATTTTAAGCTTAAAGTTAAACCCTTTTTTTTTTAAGGAGAATTATCACCCTCTCAAATTATTACAACATTTTGTAGGACTAATAAATACTCATACAACTATACATCCCAACAAAAAATTCCTAAATCCAACAATCTCTTCCATTCCACATACAATACACTCATCTTGGGCTTCTAAATCATGCAAGAATTCCAATTCATCAAAATGTGATCTCACTTTCCTTCAATTTCTCCCTCAAAAAATATCACGAGCACATATTCTTGTAAAACAAGAGCTCAACTAAGCTTTTTATTAATCACATGCTTTTTTTCTTTAATTTCAAATAAAACAAGTTCTCACCATATAAAACATTTACCTTCTAAACATGTTATTCTCTTCACAATTTATAAACAATTTGAATTTGACACGATCACCTAACTAACAATAGTTTAGAGCAATACATGAGTTCAATCCTCATAATTTCTCTAATTAATTTGGTTAAATAGAATTCAACCAATATTCAAATGATAAAATCATTAAAGAGACTATTATGGCTTTCCTAGACCTAATTTGTCTTAAGCCAATAGAAAATTTATTTCATCAACTTATCACAATAATCTTTTTCTACATTTCAAGAATTTGAAAGTCATTTCAGTTCTACCTAAATTCAACATATACAAAAGGATTACAATTATACTAGAGGATAGATATCTAGTTCACACTTGACTCCATATATCAAAATCAATTATTCCAAACATTCTAAACCACCTATTGGTGTTCAGTATACCAATCTTAGTATCTTGATTTGTAATAAAAATAAAATAATGGATTTAAAGCTAAAGAAAATTTGTGTTACAAATATCTATCCATTTAACTTTAATTACATATAATCACTCCTTAACCATGAATATCATATTCCATCAAAATATTATAACTAGAACAATTACTTAGCTCATAGTTATATTTTAGTATGGATTCCACACCCATACCTTACCTCACTACTTATCTCATAGATATATACTAGTATGGATTCCACACCCATATATTTTATCGTAGATATATGCTAGTATGGTTTCCACACCCATACATTAGATCATAGATATATGTTAGTATGGATTCCACACCCATACATTTTCTCATAGATATATGCTAGTATGGATTCCACACCCATACATTAGCTTAAGGAAAACATAACATTCAAGTGTTCCTTAAAATGGCTTCCACAACCCTTCATGCACCAATCATTTAAGCCTCTTGTTTATTAGGAAGGTCATACCTCAACCTAGTATTTGGGTAATTTAATGTTATTTGATGCCTAATGTCAACCCAAAATACACCAAATCATGTCAAAGAAATCAGAGAAATTTCATTCTTACTCATTAAGAATGTATTCCCAAATCATATTTTAACACATCTAATTAATACACATACATTACCCCTGAATCTACATTCACAGTTAAAAGTGACATCCTTCAAGGTATCTTTTTGTTAAGTTTTCATTACTGTAGGTACGAAAAGACTCAAAATTAACATGATGAACTCAATAATCATGTTAATTGAATCTCAACCTTACACTTGTTACTCATTCCCAAAGCATACACACTAAGGTCATCATACTGTAGTCCAGATTAAGCCAATATTCTTCTTGGTAGTTATGATTTCAGTTAGTAAAGATGGCTACTAAGCCCATATCACATTGAAAATGATGCATTAAAAATATATGAAACCATCCATTCACTCCACCTATCTGTTGGCAATATGACGCAGAGTGTTGTCCTTGATGGCAACCCACTGAATGAAGATGAAGACATGAGATTGTTGACATGTGTTGTCCTTGATGGAAATCCACCTGATGAAGTTATTATTGACTTGATGACCTTGGTAAATGATGTAAATCTGATGTGATATGATGTTTGTTGACAATATGATGTAGAGAGTTGTTCTTGAATGGAAACCCACCTGATGAAGATGATGGCAACTTACTTGATGAAGTTGTGCTTGATAGAATATGTCTTGATGAACCTGTTTAAAGATGAAAATCTGATGTATCTACAGAGAGTACAGAAGGTAATGAAGAAAGGAATTCAATATGTGCTAGATCTATGATGAAAAGAGTATGTCTCAAGGCATACGCAGATTTGTCTAGGAAAAGTCGCGTATGCAAGCGGGAAACAACGTGACAAGTCGCGTATGGGCAAAAGCGCTCAAAAAGTGCAAAACCAGGGGTAACCACCATGGTATTGACCCATTGTATTGGGTAATGATTCGTCTAAATGACCCCATCCATGAATACCATCGGAAGTAATGTAGTTTTGGGCTCATGGTATTGTTTTGGCTCATGGTATTGAAAAAGGGGCTCATGGTATTGAAAAAGGGTAAACCTATATAAAGAGAAGAAATTCATTGTGCAAATCATGAGAGTGGGTGCAAGATGTCTGAGCTTGAATGAATACTTCTCTCTGAAGTATATCTGAATGGAAAGGGTTACAGTTGAATGATAGATCTGATTGCATGATGCACCAATGATGAAGAATGGTATCTAGATCTGAAATGTACTTGTATTTGCTAGATCTGTTTAGGGGATGATTAGATCTGAGAAGAGGCGAACATCTGTCTGAAGTAAAGGGTAAAATCTGAGTAATGTATCTGTTCTAAAGAATTGCAATGACCTAAATATCTGAAGAACCATACGCTAGTTCGCCGCAGAAGAAGCGCGTATATACGCGGCTTTGCTGAAGAGAAAGCGCGTATGCGCAGTGAAATCAGCTCTGTAATTTGTACAGAAGTATACGCGGGTTACGTTAGTTTATGTGAACGGAAGCGCGTATATACGACAACAGAGTGAAAGAGACGCGTATGCAAACTGGGGTTCAAAACGGGGGTATGAAATGTCGATCTATTCTGTGTACGTATTCTTGCTTTATGCAGCAGATGATGTATTCTATAGTTGGGTTATGTACGAATTGATAAGTTTGGATTTGATGTATGTTTGTGCTTAAAAGTATGGAAGGGGTCCAGTCTGAAAATATGATGAAACGTGGCATGCAAGTGTTGTTCTATTGAAGTTGTTGGATCCAGTGTGAAAATTGATGAAACGTGGTCCAAGGTGGTGCTGAAGGTTGTAGCCTTCAGTCAGGGGGTCGTAGCTCCCTTCCAGGTGAGGCTGGTAAACGAGATCGGGGGGTCGTAGCTCCCTTCCCGGAGAGGCTGGTAAACGAGTCAGGGGGTTGGAGCTCCCTTCCAGGAGAGGCTGGTAAACGAGCGCAGGTGGGTGCCTGCGTGCTGGTAGGAGTCTGCACCAGCACATATGTTGTAAGATGTTTTCTCTATAATAAAATATTGAGGGCTGAGCAACTGCAGCGGTGGTTTTCTCCCGACTTGGGTTTCCACCTAAAAATCCTGGTGTTCATGTGTGATGCTTTGTGTGATGGTTTATTTTGTTCTTACTGCACATGTTTACTGTTTATTAAACATCTGATGAATGAATGATGGAATGATATAAGTGAAGAATTAATGACATAATTAGATCTCTGTGTATACACGAGTTTCATAAAGGGTATCCGCGTATATACGCGAGTCTGTATCAGGAAAGTAGCGTATGGGTTTTAGAAGCAAGAAAAATTAAAAGTTTTGAATATGCAGTAAATACTGATTCACCCCCCCTCTCAATATTTTTCCCAACACTATCTCACTCATCGATTGAAAACAAAGTCATTCACATACTTATGTTTAACCCCAACTTTCTCAAGCACATCCTTTCCCAGCATGTCTTTAAGCATTTTAACATATTGTTGATAATATGTCTTAACAAAAATATAAAGGAATATCAGAAATATATATATATATATATATTTCATGAGTTTCTAAATGACATAATGATAATAATATCCTCTATGCAACCAATATGCTTCCAAGTCAATATATACAACAACTCAACATGCATGCAAAATCAACATTCATACATCATCAACCTACAAATAAGCATGTTGGCCCACTAGGCCCTAGCATTGTAACCCGCTCTGATACCATATGTAAGGTCCCACCTTACCCACCATCAGTAAGATAGAGAAGTAGATGTCACATAATCACTAATACTCATTTGCACAAAATCCTAAAGAATTAGTCACTGTAAAATTGTTTCCGACAAAAAGCCTTTTTTTTTTAAAGCTTTAGATAATACAAGAAACAACTGTCTTATTCACACTTCAGCAAATGATTAAATTCATTTTCACATTCATACCAAAAACTTGCAGACATAGGAAGCTACACCCATTAAATAGTTTATTTATAATTTATAGTAATATAAAAACAACAGTAACTAAGAAATTTACACTAACAATTTATATGCACAAAAGCTACAGGTATTCAAGACTTTAGACAAACACTTTGTGACATGCCTCTATAGTTCCTTGGGGCATTTATCTTTTAAATATTTAAAACAGCAACAATGAATTTAAGATTATTCTTCAACATATTTATCTCATAAAATTCAGAATTGAAACTTTAAATATTTCCATCTTAAAAGAGGGACTAAATAATCTTAGTCTTTCATCAAAGATTCAACAACAGGCAAACATAACTCACAGCATCAATTTTCCAAATCGCCCAGATTTCTGATCTGGGTTCTGAAAAGTATTTGTTTGGAATGAAATCAGGGGTTACATGACCATTTGGCACGGCTACCCCCTGATGTTGGTATGAATCGAATTAAAAACGCCCAGGAATGCGATTCTTGAAAACAACAAAATTTATAGCCTAAATGTTTCATTTATGACTTTTGTCAAACATATGAAATGAAAACTTACAACTACACCTCTACATGAGGAAAAACAACCCAGAGTTATGCTACTAAGATATGCTCATTGAAACCACACATTTCTGAATCCACCATATGAGTTCTTGAAACATTTTACCACCCACAAGCTAATTCATTTGACAGGATTGGCAAGCTTTTTGCACCAACTGCTACAATTTAACAAACATATGGCAGCGCTGAATGCTACAACCATTAAGGCTTTCTATCAAAATTCTAATAGTACTATTACAACAACTTGAATAAAAAAACATTGAATTATTGATAAGAATATGAAACATAAGCCATAACTGAAATTTATCTCGAGCTTACCTCAAGAATTTGATATTCCAAACCATATTTTAGTTTCCATTATTTTTGCATTTTATTTTAAGGGTTGATTCTGTATTTCCTCCAGGTATGTTTTGGGTACATGTCCATTTTCTTACTTCTGATGTAAGCTTCAATTTAGCACTTATTCATGCATAAATAACATTACTCATTCAAGGACTTTGTCAAACACTTTGCAAACTATCCTAAAACCATTTCTAAAACATGAATCTAATTACTTGAAACAAAACCATTAACCGTGAAATACTTACCCAAGTCCTTTGGAATTTATTTATTGCAATTACCTTCAACAATATTTGGCTTTCCTTTCTCAAATGCTACAATACCAATATTAGTAACATAAACTACACCAATAATAACTCCAATATTGAGATCTAAACATCCATACATATAGATTAATCTAGTCTTCATTTTTAACTAATCAATAATATTCTAGATAACATAAACCTAAACCAAAATTAGATGCTTACAACAATTTAAATGTCTACTTTTTATTTTATGCTAAAGCTATGCTATAATTTTATGACAATGGAAATTATACGTGAAGAGATATTCAGCTTCAATCGTTGAGAATATGATCCACCTTTGATCCCTTAACCAACTCATTTGAACCATCCAGTTTTACACCCAACCATATCTAGGGAGAAATACTCCCCCTGGAACCCCCAAGCTATAAAAGCTTACAAACAATACCAAAATATAGCAGTAGAGATAAAGCGAAGGCAAGTTGAGAAAGATAAGTTTCAATTCCTCCAAATACCACTCCTGGTCAGCTGCACCATGTATAAATACTTAGTAATTTAGTTTGGGGATTTCAAATTCATTTCAAAGGAAATTGGCTACTCTCCAAGTCCCTCTCTCTCATAATTTTTTTTTTCAAATCTCTCCAACTCTTGGTATCACCATGCACCCCCCCCCAAGTGAGAATACATGAGACACATATATAGGAGGAGAAACAAATTCCTGTCATAAAGGAGGAGTAATATGCATGCCTTGTATTCCATTTATATGAGTGTAACTCATGCCATTAAGGAGAGGTATGCATGCCTTAATTAAGGAGAGTGTAACATATGCATTAAAGAGAGTGTAAGAGGAATCTTTTATGACATGTCTTTAATGAGTGTAAGAGGAATATGCCATTATTTGATGAGTGCATAAAAGAGAGTGTAATGTATTATTAAAAGAGAGAGAGAGAGAGAGTTACATAGAGCCATAAGAATCATCAAGGAGAGAGATGTGAAGTGATTGAGGAGATATAATTCCCTTTTAATAATATCATAGTCTCATAAAATATAAATAATAATGTTAATAATATTAATAATATTGAGGATTAAGTCGAGATTGAACTATTATGATTGATTAATCATAAGTTAAGTGATTTTCCTTCAAGTATACTTGTTTACCCATTGATTCGAGGTGATTTACTATTTTTGGAAATTCATACTTGAAATGTTAGACATGACTTTCTATTTTTAGAAAGTCACTCTAAAATTGTTAGGAATGAGCTTTTATTAAGGAAATACATCAGTGAGTTTTCCATGAGTGGTATTTTTCTTCCGGATAATAGGGATTCCACACCCCTATTGTATGCATCTCCATGCCTTATTAGATTGAGGACTCCGCGCCTTGATCTACTCTAAAGATATAAGATTCCACACCTTGATCATTTTAAATATTTAGGACTCCGCACCCCAAACATTTAACTATAGATTCAAGACTCCATGTCTTTATATTTAATGGATTTATGACTCTGCACCCTAATCCTTTTATTATATATCCAAGACTCCATGTCTTTATATTTCATGGATTTAGGACTCCGTGCCCTAATTTTCATGGCTTCTCATCAACTTTTCTTTGAAACTCCACGTTTCACCTTAAGGTACTGATTGTGAGCTCATACCCATTTGATGGTTCGTTGGTAAGGTCTTCTTCCAAGACTTGCACACATCACAATATCATTGATCAAATAAATCAAATGAATTTCATAATTAACTTATTCAAATTTACTAAATATTGTGCATGAATTCCACAGTCATTTTGGTTTTGGAGAAATGACTTCCGCAGTCATTTATAAATTGAGCATCCCTGTTGGCGATGACCAAGTCCCTTGCCACATCATGCTTAGTACGAGATTATGCACATATAATCATATGAATCATGTATCATCCATAAAACATAATTAACCATATGTTCCACATAACCATGATCATCCATGGATTTGTGTCTCAATTCTGAATCACCGTTCATGTTATACACCTATTTCCAAAATAGGATACCAAAAGAGAAAACATCGCTAATATGCTCTTAACCAAAATCAATTCTTGTGCACGCAACCATAGATATTATCATAAGCGCACAACAACCAAGTGACCCAAACCAGATCATAGCATATAAGAATGTGCATAAGTATATCATACATAATATTATATCATTATATCAAAATCACCATCTCTAAGTGTCATCAAAGTTATCTCACCAAGAAGGGACACTACAGGTAGGAAGACATATATGAGTCAGAAACTAGTTAAGAGCATAACGCCTTTGAGCATGAAGAGGACTCAACAACTTTAGTGAAAATTTCTCTATATTTTTCTTGTATGCCATAATTGGCCATAGCCAGATAAGAAAAACCCCATGATAGCCAATTAAATTCATGGAGAAGAGTTGGTGACTGGAATAATGGTGAGTACAAAAACTCCTGTCTTAAAGAATAGATAGGACCACAATTTGCATAGGAAGAAATTGACACTAGAACAGTCATTCCTAAGCTCCCTTGCAAATTAAATTGGAAAGATGGCTATGTGTAGAATTTCCATATCTAAGTGCTCCTCATGTCATGAAGATATAAAAGAGAAAATTGACCTAGGAGTAATGGGGATTATGCCAAGCTCAGTAATGCAGGATAAAGTACATTTTGGAGAATTGGAGTGCCATGTTACTTGAGTAGAAAAGATTCAATGAAGGTACTTCTTGAGTGTGTAGGTAAGAATGGGATTTAATTATTAGTATGGATGAGTGCTTAGATATCGTTCTTCCATTTAATGGTATTGCATTGGTAAGTAACTAGACACAACAAAAAGATGGAGAGCCATACAAAATTCTACTCTGATAGTGTGAATGACAGAGTGATATTTGTCAGAGACATCATCGATCATTGTGTTTCAATGAAGCAAAACCCAATATTGCAATTGAAAATGTGGGGAAGAAAAATTTCTTCCAGTGAGCTAAGTAGAAAGCTCTGAGTGAGTGTGCATTGTTGAGAAGAGGCAAAGTGTGTTTGGGCTTCTAATAAGGGGATGAGAGTGAATATTTAGAGAAAAGAGACCCAGAGTGTGCCAGTGTTGTTATGAGAGGCTGAGAGAGCTTGTGAAATTAAAAAGGGAAAAAATAAGAAAGCTTTGTGTGAGAATGTATGATGTTGTAGTGTGGAAAGAGTTCTGCAGGTATTTGTATGAGTGATTTATGTTGAGCAGAATGGAGGACCGAATGTTGAAATTTGTTGAACAAATCAGAGGGTGAAAGGAAGAGGGAAACAAAGAGTTGAAATCAGGTAGAGTGGCTTCCAAGTACAGTGAACATTATTTCCTTTAGAGTGTGGGTTGGATCATACATACAGGAAGTTGGTGCCTCCATATCTAGTGGATGTATGAAGAAAGCTTGTGAGTTGGTGCCTCTTGTAAGTTGGTTCTTGCATAAATCCAAGGTGCTGCAAGTTGGTGCTTGCAATTAATCTGTGAAGTTTGTGTTTCACATGGTTCTTCTTGTAAGTTGATCAGGTGTCTGTAGAAGAAGGGATTTGGTGCTTCCTGCTAGTGGGTGATAGAAAAAAATCAAAGAGAGTTGGTGCTTCCTGTGAGTGGTGGCTCACACACATTGATGTAATAGAGTAGGTGATATTATTACATCAAATAACAAACAAGCTTTGGTGGTTTTTCTCCCGAAAGCGTTTTCACATTAAAATCTCTGTGTCTAATATGTATGATGCTGTTGGTGCATGTGTTCATGTGTTGATTTATATTTCTACACATGATATGTTGTTGATTGATCTCATTTAATGGATTCCAATTTTAAATGTTAAATATAAATTGGCAAAAAAAGTTGGATTAGCGTTCATACAAATTCTCACCCCCTCTCTATATTAACATCGTTTCCAACAATTGGTATCAGATCCAAGTTCCTTCAAGAACAACTTAACCACTCAAAGGTATATCAAAGAGAAATAATGGCTAATCAAGTTTGGCTAACACCAGAGGGAGTTCCATTGTTAAATGGATCACACCTTGAGCCCTATAGGATTAGAATGGGAGCCTATTTGATGATCATCAATGAATAAATTTGGTTTTCTATCATGATAAATGGAGAAAGGAATGATTTCAATACAAAACCCATGGAGATTAACATGAAAGGATTTTTTAAGCCAAATGTTGATAAAATGAGGCATTGTGAGATAACAAAGAAAATGTTGGACATATTGCAACATTAGTATGGAGAAGATAGCAATGAGGCTCAAGAGGAGGCTATTGAACATTGTTGCTCAATATGTGAAACAAAACCTACAAATGATTTCGGTGGAGATAATCATAATAAGAGAAGGAAGAAGTCAAAGAGAGAATCTAAGAAACGAGATGTTGAAAAGGGGTAAGATCCTTCCTCCAATAAGGAAGCTTATTCCCGTCACTCTCAAGTTGATGATGAAGAAGACCTGGATGAGAGGCCTACTATTCAAAAGGTATGATATTTCTCTATAATAAGTGTGAAAAAATAGGTACTTTATCTTCTAGATGTTCATGTGAAGGTTATAACGATATAAGTACATATATTACTGATGTAGATAAATCTGTTAGGTCCCCATAATTTGTTAGATTGGTGAGAAAAAATGAACAGGGGTAATGTCAGACCAGTATTTGGAGTCCTAGGACCTAGCCTTCCTAGACTCAAAGAGGGCTCTCTCTATTTTGTGCAAAGGATGTGAACTTGTTTGCTTTTAGGGTTTGATTTTAGGCTAGTTGTTAAGTTTAGGGTTTGTTTGTTTGTTTGGGTTGGGTAAATGATTAAGTAGAATAGATGGAATGAGAAATCTTCAAGTCATTTGGAGGAGTCTACAAAAGGTCATGGACATTTCAACAATGAATCTGGGTGCATCACAGGGAAAATATAACATGGCTAAATTGATCTTCAAAGTAGGTGTGAGATGAAATGAACATCAAGTTTGTGAACATAGTAAGGCAAAGGGCAGTTAAGAACACTTTGTCAAATACCTTTAAAACAAGAAGGGTCTTTAACACTACTTAGCACAAAGAAGTAATCATAAGACAGGGCAAACCAATAAATCTTTGATTAAACTCAAGAAAATAAGCATTTAGGATAGAAAATCCAGTGAACGATAGAAGGCAATAAACTTCTTTAACTTCTAATGATTTCAGCTTCAAGGTTAGAAAAAATTTAAGATAGACATATAACATAGATCAAAGAATAGGGAACTCCTAAACATCATTGATCAAGCTATAAATACCTTCAAGGCAACCTTTCAAGAATGGAAAAAGGGCACGATCAAAACACAACCTCTTTAGCTAAACCTAATCAGTGATGCTTCAAAGAAAGATATCAAGAACAATATTTAAGTAACATCAAACAAGTAGGGCTAACCATAAAAAATATTTTACATCCACTGTATTGAACCATTCATGAGATAAACAAGCATAAGTGATTATAGAGAGCAACTAATAATTCTCTAAACTAACCTAGCAGTGGAAAACATAGAGGCAGTGAAGAAAAAATAGAGCTAAGGTTCCTTTGAAAAACATTTCTCAGTCTAAAAAATTTGTCCTATTGCAATATAGAAGGATTTAAAAGAATGATACATAAGAAAACAAGAACTGAATAGAAGCACATCACCATAAACCATGCTCATGGATCCTGTAAGCAAGCCTTCTCCATCATCAATCAAAACAAGCCATCCACAAATTCCACAACTCCAATTTCTCTTCAATCTCCAAAAAACTATGTATTTCTCACAAGATTCATCAAATGGCAACCAAATACAATAAGACCTCCATGCTCTATTTAACTAGAAAATGAGGAAGTGGAAACCCTAAGAGGTTTCTAGAAACCATAAATACACCATAAATAGCATTTATGTCCAAAGAGGCCATGCAAGGCCCAAGGCACATAATATCTAAGCTAATAAATGAAAGATAACTTAAACATAACTCCTCAACCAAATATGAAATGATTTTCCCAAAAAATCTCGAAAATATGCTTCAGCGTGTTTTTTTGACTTTTTTACAAGGGGGCAGCTTCAGAGATCTGAAGGCGCAATGCCTGCACAGGAAAACGGAGTCATCTTGAAGCCAAGTTTTGAAGGTCTTCCCGATGTCAGAATTAGCTCCATGATGGATCTCTGGAAAGCCTGTTGAGTCTAATTTCTAAAATTTCCCTTGGTTTTCTTATTGGGTTCCATTAACCTATTCAAAAATAAAATCTCCCAAGGTTTTTGAAGGCGCGCGCCAGTTTCTAAAGGCGTAGCACCTTTTTACAGAGGAAATTTGGAGGCCTTCCCTAGGTCCAAATTGGGCCCATGATAGCTCGTTGAAAATCGTACCCTACTGAATTTTCAAATATACCTTTTTGTCTCTGATTGGAGTTTATTTGACCTATCAAAAGTTGATTCTCCCAAGACTGGTCAAAAAGTGCTAAATGATGGTGCAGAAATGCAGAGTGCTGGTGCAAACAATTTTTGGATGCCTTAATCAACTCAAAATTGAGCTCATGATAGCTCATTTTAAATATCTACTAGTATAGTTCTCATTTGACTCATTAATTAAGTCATTTGGACATGCCAACTATGATAAAAGTTGATTTTCCCACGGTCATTCCATAAGTGCAAAAATTCTCCCATGACACCTATATTTTTGAAATTGCTCTAAAACCATGACACCTGTGTAAAATCTGGAGGGTTTTCTTCTTGGACCTATGATGAACAAAAAAATCTCTCACATTTTTTAAATTCATCTTTGTTTGTTTAGAAACATAGTTTGAAGAAAAACTGGCCCTATGAGTGACAAATGGCTTGGCTCTTTGAATGAATTCCTGGAAAATGATGGAGGCATGATGTTTATGAGTTGGTATGGCTTCATTCTTACTTATATTACCTACCATATGGATATTTTTCTCCTATGCCTCTTTTCCATAGAAAACCCTAGCTTATTTGGAAGAGGAAATTAGGGTTTGGTGTAGGAAAAACATGGGATTCAGGACTACCTTGTAGAGGGAGGGGAATGAAGGGGTAAAGTGTTGTCTAAATTATTGGGGAAATTTTGGGGGATAGGGATAGATGTTAGAGAGTATGGGAAAGTGGAATTTCAAGGATTGAGTGAGGGGAAGGGGTCCAAAAGAGAAAAACACGGGCCTAGTATCGAAAAGTGTCAAATTGTAGCAATAGGCTAGGTTTTGTAGAAAAATGATGAGTTTGAGGGATAGGAGTGATGGGAAGTGTTTAGGAAGGTATATTAAGGATAGGGTAAAATGAGGCAATGAATTTATAAGCATGAAGGATGCTAACAAAGGTAGGTAAAAGCACATAATAAGTCTTTTAGGAGCAGCAGGGTGACAATGGAATGGTAAGCTAGCGGAATAGTGAAATATTTTCTATAAGGATAATGAAGGCATTGAGATTTCTAAAACTCACAATGTTCAGGGAATTTTGTTCTTAGAAATCTGTAGCCAATATTTAGTCATCTATAGATAGTAAAAATTATTGATAACTAACAGTGGCTCCACTTGGGGAGGGAAGCTCCTTTCAGGAGTTGTCCAGGACCTCAGAGTTCAAATCTCTAAGTTTTGAAGACCAGTGCCTTACTTACACTTTGTAGATCCTTCTCCCTTCATTTTTTGATGTTCTCTTGAAGCTATAATATTAAAATCAGAAAGACATGTTTTCTTCAATCTCATTTCTACCTACCCATCCTACTTTGCCTATCATTTTTTCGTCCTTTGGGTGCACTTGGACTGGCCAACCCTTGACATCCTTTTCTTTTGAAAGAAAATCCAACTATCTACTTGTACCCTTATCACATCCAAGAGTTCATATTAGGCTAATGAACTCTTTTATTCTCTACCTAGACTAATTATTTGTCAAGATTAAGTAATTTGACAAATTTTATTCTCTAACCTACTAACATGAAATTGAAAACATGATCAAGCCAAGTTTAAACAATTTGATTTGCCATGGGCTGTGGCATTTAGACAAGCTGCCCACAGACATTATTTTTTTGTACAATCAAAACTAGAAAACATGAGGGATGTGATCTATAATTTGTTATGTATCCCTCTCTTCCCTTTGGTTCAGATTTATGCATTTGGAACCAATCTTTTTTCCTAATCTAATCTACTGACAAGTTAAGCTTAAATGGTTTGACGAGTCTTCTTTCACTAAACTATCAGCAAAAAATTAAAACATGTTCAATCATGATTAGGCTAGATGATTGAACAAGACCCTCTTTTCTCAAGTAGTGGCATTTAGACTTGCACACTTTTAGAAGTACCCTTTTTTGGTATGGGGTTGTACCTCTTCTTTTCATCTGCCCTTTTTCCTTCTTTTCTCTGTTTTCGTGTTTTCATTTTTTGACAAAAAAATCTGAAACTAAAGCTAGAAACATGCTCATAGTGCTGATTTTATTGGCATACCTATCTATCCTAATCTAGATTGGAAATTTCTATTATTCTAAATGATACAATAGTGTCAGTGCAGCCAGTTAAGCAGCAACAGAAATCGGTAGACCACTTGACTGCTTATTAGAGGGAACAACAATATACCTTGATTATGTGTCTTTGTAACCAAGGTTATCATATGTAGTGGAAACCTCTGAGGTATTTGATTCTTGTAAAGAATCTATGCCTGGAAACTTGAGCCAATCAAGATCTCCATGTAATCTGTTATAGGTTCAACAAAAGCATGATGTAAACTTTTTGATTTTAGGCCTCTCATGACTAGTTAGTCATCTATATCCTAAATATTAACTCTGAAAACCTCATCTTCAATCTGGTTTTTGAAAGAAAAATCATCCTCATCCTGCAAGTTAAAAGGTAGTACAATTTTCTCTTGCTTAGGGGAAGGGAGACTTTCCCAGAATCTTTAGGGTCTCGGAAATTGTATGACTGAATTTGAGAATTTAAAAGTTCAATGTCAGTTTCATATTTTTCAACCACTATCTCCAGAAAATTTTTCTTAACTTGAGGGTTAATTTTTCTTGACCTCAAATGAGAAAGACAGCTTTTAGGAGATCATCATCAAGTTGAAGTTCTGATAACTGATTTGAAATTTCACCATATATAAGGTTTGCACAAACCTTGACATTTTGTTCAATCAGTCCAAGAAAAGGGTCACTGCATCTTTACAACCTGTCTGGAGTCTTTTACCAGTGAAGTATTTAGGTCTATTGAGGGTTGGGGAGTCACTAGGTAAAGGGTTTTAACTTTTTTGTCCACCATCAGCATGATTAATGCAATCCTAGGAGAGTCTATGACGACTAGTGGGGTTAATAGGCCTACTGGAGGCCAGTGGGGTTGCCAGGTGGATTATGTTTACTGTTTAAGGATGTACTTGTTGTCCACCATCAACAACTGAATAACAATCTAAGGATGTTTTTTGGGTTTTCTGAGGTCCTAAGGAATACTTAGATTGCCACTAACTCATAATGTCCCACCGTGATTGCCATTATGTTAGATCCCTGTAATTTGTTATATTGGTGAGAAAAATGAACAGGGGTAACATTAGACCAGTCTTTGGAGTCCTAGGAACTAGCCTTCCTGAACTCAGAGAGGGCTCTCTCTATTTTGTGCAAAAGATGTGAACTTGTTTTCTTTTAGGGTTTGATTTTAGGCTAGTTGTTAAGTTTAGGGTTTTTTTGTTTTTTTGGGTTAGGTAGATGATTAATTAGAATAGATGGAATGAGAATTCTTCAAGTCATTGGGCTATGGAGTCTACAAAAGGTCATGGAAATTTCAACAATGAATCTGGGTGCATCACAGGGCAAATCTAACATTGTCAAATGGATCTTCAAGGTAGGTGTGAGATGAAATGAACATCAAGTTTATGAACATAGTAGGGCAAATGGCAGTTAATAATCCTTTGTCAAATACCTTTAAAACAAAAAGGGTCTTTAACACTACTCAGCACAAAGAAGTAATCATAAGACAGGGAAAACCAATAACTCTTTGATTAAACTCAAGCAAATAAGCATTTAGGACAGGCAATCTAGTGAACTGTAGAAGGCAAGAAACTAATTTAACTTCTAGTGATTTCACCTTCAAGGTTAGAAAACATTTAAGATAGAAATATAACATAGATCAAAGAAGAGGGAACTCCTAAACATCATTGATCAAGCTATAAAGACCTTCAAGGCAACCTTTCAAGAATGGACAAAGGGCATGATCAAAACACAACCTCTTTGGCTAAACCTAATCAGTGATGCTTCAAAGAAATATCTCAAGAAAAATATTTAAGTAACATCAAACAAGCAGGGATAACGATAAAACATATTTGACATCTACTGTATTAAACCATTCATGAGATAAACAAGCATAAGTGGGTATAGGGAGAAACTAAGAATTCTCTAAACTAACCTAGCAAAGGAAAACATAGAGGCAGTGAAACAGGGCTAAGGTGCCTTTGAAAAACATTTCTTAGTCTAAAACCTTTTTCCTACTGCAATATAGAAGTATGTAATAAAATTATACATAAGCAAACAAGAATTTAATAGAAGCACATCACCATAAACTGTTACACCATTTTTTGGTCATCTAACCGGTTACTATTAGATGGACCTAAGTACACCGTGTAAGACAAATTTTACCCTAAGTAAAATTGCTTTCACTATGAAAAATAACTTAGTAAACCACCTTTATTAAGTTGTTTATGGTCTAAACAGGAAACCCCATGAGGAAATATTAAATAAATCCACATTTGTTTGATTTTCCTCAAGGAATAATTAGTTAAACAACAATTTAATTAGTATTCCTAGTCATATTTAACCCAAAATAGGAAAAGTAATTAGATAAATTATTATTTATCTTATTATTTTCTAGGAATAATTATTTAAACCTTATTTAAATAATATTCCTTGTAAAATTTGACTAAATCTCTTAAATAATTAAATAAATCATTATTTATTTTATTATTACTCAACCACATCCTTAAAATAATAAATAAATCATTTATTTATTTATTTATTATTTACAAATAAAGAGATTTTACCCAAGTCAAATTATTTTTCCCTCCAACAAATATAATAAAATATTCCATAAAAATTGGATCTTGATTTGGTTAATAATATTTTAATTATGCACCAATATCTACACTAACTCAATATTTTGTTATAAATAGAAGGGTTTTTCCATTCACTCACTACCTTTTGTTGCCTAAAGATCACTCTCGATCTATACTTTTAGTTTGACTTTGATCCACCATCATTGTCATATTTTTCTATCTTTCTT
This sequence comes from Pinus albicaulis, assembly GCA_034641835.2. Taxonomy (NCBI): domain Eukaryota; kingdom Viridiplantae; phylum Streptophyta; class Pinopsida; order Pinales; family Pinaceae; genus Pinus; species Pinus albicaulis. Next base: position 1,401,704,108 of record CM076579.1, on the reverse strand, counting down.
CTTGTGAGCTCCCTTTGAGTTCCATTTTTGTCTGGGTTTTCTACACCATCAAGAGAGAGGAATTTTAGATCTAAAGTGCTGATGACTTACAAGAACCCATCCCATTAAGGAGAACTAGTAACATCCTTCTATGTTTTCCTCCCAGGTGCCATTAATACAAAATTCATTCAACATATTCTTGTCTTGTCTATTGGATGCATGGAGCAACTCTTGTTTTTATTTACTGCTTAGTGTCTTTTAATGTATAGATCTAGATTTTTGCAACATTTATCTTGGTCAACTAATTGCAGATCTAAAGATATTGGCAGCCATATTTGTTGTTAGGGTTGTTTCTTATGCACAACTAAAGTGGTCTTTTTTCATACACTTGTGATTAAGATTCATACTAACAACTGGCGACTCCACACGGGTTTACGATTACGACCTCTCTCGTTTTTCAGATCTCTGCATATCTAGCTACTTCAAACCCTAGGATTTCTCTTCAGCTTCTTGTTTTGCTTTTATTGATGTTTTTTTTAACCTATAAAACCCTAAAACTTTAAAAATTCTAACTTTCGTGTGTTTTCAGACCTATTATGCAAGTGACAGACATCAATCACAGCTGAGACAACACATTCTACTGAAACTTGCTCCCGAGAGTGCTGGAAGTGCAGGTCACACTTTTTGGGCCAAAACCTGTGACATGAACCTCCAAGATGTAGAAAACAGGCTTAAAACTACGACCTCTGCAGAAATCAGGTCAGAAACTGCGACTTGGACTTTTTGCAAGAGTTTTTCTGAAAGTTTTCTGGGTTTGTCTGGGCCTCTGTTCAGGGTTTTCTGACCACCGTCTCTGTCCATTTTGGACCTGTACCTATTCTGTTTTACTCATATAAGTGGGAACCTATCCCTCTAGGGCTTCAGTACCCTCCAAATTCTATGGAAGAGTTTTAGCTGTTGTAGGTTGTCTGAAATTTTTAGAGTGTTTAGCATTTTTTTAGATCTGATACCTTACCTTTAGATCCACTTCAGATTGGCTATTTATCCATCCAAATCACCTCCTTTTAGTTTTGTTTTGGTTTTCCTCTAGGGTCCCCTCCGCTTCCCTCCAGGTTATAGTCTTTCGCTACCTCATTTACAACGATTTTTCCTCTGATTTTTTGTTGTTTGTCTGCACCTATTTCCAACAGATCTGACCTTTAGATCCCTGTCCCTCCCGACCTTAGATCTATTGGCTATTTTGGTGTGTTTTGACTAGATTTTTGCCCACCTACAGACTAGTTGAGAGGCCCGCCTCCTTGGGTTTAGATTATTGCATTATTAGCTGTTTATTTTCTGTTATTTCAGTTTCCTATACTGTTATCTGTAGGTTTATTTACAGTTATACAGCACACTTTTTCTTTTTCTCTACAAACGTCTGGGTTTAAAAATTAAAATTTACACACTTTACACACACACCCTAAGTGAAGAAGAGCTTGATTAACACCGTCAAGAAAATAATTTAACATTGAAATCAATTGATCATGCACCTCTCTACCCTTGTTTCACCTTGTAATGAGTTGATCCTGCACCTCTCCACCCTTGTTGGTCTCTCTTCACTTTGTGTCATGTTTGTGCCATCATCATTGCACCACCAAGGCATTTATCCTGGAGACTTCTTGGCCTTCATTCTCAGTTTCTGGAAGGAAGACTCACTCCTCCACGTAGGATTCGAGTTAGTCCTCCACCGAGGCTGCACTCCAAATCCTATTCTGGTTCATTGGGTTCCCCTTCTGGTTCCACCCCTGGTTCACCCCCTGTCACCTTCACCATGTCTGGTTCAGGACTTGCCGCTGGTGGTAGCCCCGACCCTAATGCTGGGAATACTACTAGTGGGACCGCAACAGGAACTACCCCGGCTTCTCCCTTGCTCCCTTATATGGCAGGCTTCAGTCTTCCTGATTTTAACCAGTTGTTCAATGACCCTATACACCATGATGCTAGTTGGCCTGCTATGCCAACCAAAATCCTTTCTGACATTCCCAAGTTTGAAGGTCTTGCTGGAGAAGATCCTACAAATCATGTTCAATCTTTCCATATGTGGTGTTCATCTAACTCCATTACCGATGACTCTCTCCATCTTCAATTGTTCCAACATACGCTTACTGGCGAAGAATATAAGAGGTATGTTGATCAGGCCTCATCCTCTCATACAACCTTTGCAACTCTTGCTCAGGATTTTTTGTCTTATTTCTAGCTTCCTCTTCATTATGACACTGGTACCTAACTTTTTACTTCTTTCTGTCAATCGTCTACAACCCGCCTATCCGATCATGTCCAGGAATGGAGGAGAAGAAATAGCCTATGTTGAGCCCCTACCTTCGAAGACTATGTCTACATGTACCGATTCCTTAGATATCTCTTCCCTGCTATTGGCAAAGATGTCACGTCACATTTCCCTCAAACTGAAGAAGTTATTCTCGAAATTGTGTTAAAATATGACCTGATCTACGCTCAGTTGGGTTATGTTTATACCGTTCTACTTGATATTTCTAGACTCGATGGTGCCAATGCACCGGGGGAATCTCATGCCGTCGATAGTATCATTGGATCTCTCTCTCTCATCCATATGCTCAGCCTCCCATGGGCTATGGTTTTCCTTGGGGGGGGGGCGGCCTCACGCCTCCCCCAAGGCGCGTAGTATCCAGGATACGGCATGCCTTCTCATTTTTCCCAACCTCCTGTTTACCACAATTTTATCCAACCTCGTTATTATCTGCATCCACAGCCTAGTGCTCCAGCTCCTCCAGCATTAGCACCTCCCCCTCCCTTGCCTTCTCAACCCCCGCAACAACAGCCATTGCCCCCTCAGGGGCAGGTGTATGCACAACAGGGTGTGACTAATCCTCCTCCTTCCAAAAAGAAGAGGAAAGGCACTCAAAATAAATCTGCTCCCAGTAATCTTGGACCTAATCGTCAAACTAATGCACCTAACACTGCTAACCAGGAATAGGGCAGTCATCCCAAGTAGGACAGGCTTGTTTGCACAAAAAAACCTTGTTCTTGCTGTGGTTTTTATGGTCATTACACACATGATTTTCCTCTTTTACCATAGATGAAGCAGATGTGGGAGTCTCAAGCAACATTTCGAGGACAGCAAGCCTCCCCTTTCTTCCCTCCTAGTGCTGCACCTAGTCAGCCAAATTTGTTTACTAATCCTTCCCCTCAGCAAGGATTTGTGGCTACCCAACCACTTGAAGGTGAGGTGGCCACTCAACCTCTTCCATATGATACCTCCAATCACTAGATTCTCATGATGAATTTTGACCAACCTATAACTGTAGACCTTGACCTTCAGACTCAGTCCCATCAGTACAACAAGCCTCCTGCTACGTTTGTTCCCGAGCCCCCTTCTTCAGGTTCTACAAAGCCTCTTTCTACACCTAATGGTTCTTTTCATATCCCTCAGCCTAAGGCAGAGGTTCATACCAAGATCCCTAAGGGACCATTAAGCCGAAACACTGCTTCTCGCAAAGCTTCCCATTCATATAGCATAGTAGATGATTTGGCACAATCTCTTGCTGCCATCTCAATGTTGGAACTCCTCCAGTCGTGCCCTTCACAAAGGAAAGCTCTACTATCTACCATGGGCACTGTATATCCTTTAGATGATCGATTGATCATCTTCGATGTTGATTGGTCAGAACATCCTCCTCTCCCTTCTTCCGTCACTTTCCAAATCCTAGTCAAGATCCGGAACGTCGACGTTTCCCGATGTATCATTGATGAGGGGGCATCCACCTATGTGATTTCCACTTCGGTTTGGAATCAACTTAGATCACTTGAGTTGGCTCCTTCCACAATCACTCTCCGAGCGTGGGATGGCCACACCTCCCATCCCATTGACCTATTCTGCAATTGTCCTAATACTCTTGTGGGCAAGACTATTTGCGTTGACATAGAAGTCATTGATGCCCCCTTAGATTACAACATTCTATTGGGTCGTAGCTACACCTATGCGATGTCTACTGTCCCATCTGTGGTTCACTCCAAGATGTCCTTCCCTCATAATGGAAATATAGTCACCATTGACCAGTTAACATATTACAAACCGAAGTCTGATACCTCCCCTGAGTCCATCATCTCTTCGGTGCCCAATAAGAAAACCGTTGATCCTTTGACCAGTGTCTCACCTGCAGTCTACAAAGAATCCTCTTTGCTTGGTACATTCCTTGCTCTTCCTCCTTGTTCCTCTGATCCCAACTCATTGAATGTTTTCATGATGCAATCGTCTCGGGCCTCCCTCAAGTGGCCTGGTTTGGCTATTCAGTAGCCTCGCCCTCCGCAGCCTACTCCTAGCCCTTCGATTTAGCCTTATATACCCCCTCCTCCTGGCCCTTCACCCACAACTTGTGTCCATGACCCTTTCTACCCTCATGGAATGGTTCCTCCAAGCCTTAACCATCTTGGATTCATCCCGACTGGACATTACCATACCAGTCAGATACCGTTCCTAGCTCCCCCTCCTAGAGTGTACCCAGTACCTATCATGGCTACCCTCTCTCTTCCTAACCTGACCCTAGGAATTCCCATCTGGTACCTTTATCCCCCAGCCGCTATCCCGCCTAATCAATCCAAACCTTACCTTGCTTTGAACTCGGTTCAACCGGTCCCCATGACTTCTCTCGCTGCTACAGTTCCTCAGCCACCTCAACAAGAACCCTCTCCTATTGCGACAGCTTTAGGTAAGAAGGGAAAAGCTCGCAAGAGGGCATCCAAAGACAAGGTTGCCCCGACTGACCCTACTCCTCCTCCGCCTCCAATGCCTTGTGCTTTGTGTGATGTCATTATTCATGCCACCCATACCTGTCCTGAGTTGCCCTAAATCAAGCCCATGGTTAATGTTGTGTTCCCTGAGTCTACGGTCCCTGAAGCCTATGTTTCTTCCTCGACTGCAGCTAAGAACCCTAAGAATATTCACACCAATCAACCCTATTCTTTGTGTGATCTCCATAGCGATTATTCCAACCATTTTTCTCGCCTTACACATTACCGCGCCTCTTTGGAGGTAGTTCGAGAGTACGAGGTTGAACAGAACCAATTTTCCTCTCCCGTACTTGCGCAGTATGCTACAGGCTAGCTTGAGGATTTACCTACTCCCATTGACATTCCCCCTCCTGATTTAGAGATGACGGAGCCTGCGGCCACCATCCTTTACCTATAATCATCCATGAGACCCTTGGTGGAAGCTCCCTTTACATCTTCCACTGTTGTTTCGCTTGACCTCCCTTCAGTGATCACCCTGGGCTCAACATTGATAGATCCCTTATCTTCTTTTTCTTTTGTCATCCCCCATGAAAATTCACATGGGACCCTTTCTTCTCATGATGATGAGTCAGGTAGCTTTGCCGCATCATATGGTATCCCTTCCTCCAGTCACTCCATCTTCTATTGTGATTATGACATCATGGAAGCCTTTTCCACCCTTGACTTAATATTTCTCTCCCATAAGTAGGATGGCACCATCTGTGTCTATGGTGAATTTCGCAGCTTGAGCACAAGCTACACCTCTGGTAGCTCCCACACTCCACCTAACCGTCGGCGTGTGAGTAGTAGACATCCTACCCAGATCACTCCCTCTTGCAGTGTGTGTTCGATTTCTACTTTGCCCTCAGGTTTCCAGCATTTTTCATCTTCCTCCCATTTATTTTCTTATGGCACCTTTTATATGGACCTCCTGTCCACACCTTATATCAGCTATGCCGATGGTGCAAGTCACTACTCCTGGAATCTAGCCTCGAAAGGTTGGGCCATATTTACCCCTTTGCATTTCCTTGTTCTCTCGAATGGTGTGTGCATTGGTACTGCTACCAATAATCGGGCTGAATATGATTTAGTGCGAGGTTTATTAATCGATGCCCTCTCCCATCGCATCCTCCACCTTCATGTTTGTTTAGATTCCCTGCTTCTTGTCATGCAAGTGAATGGTGTCTATCATGTGCATAATCCTATCCTTTTTACAAGAAATTTACGAGTGAGGCTTTTGATGCATGAATTTGAAATCATTATATTCAGTCATGTACCTAGAGCACAAAATCACTATGTAGATAGCATTGAAAAAAAAAATCCAGATTGGAATTTAGCACATGCATTTAACACAAGACAATAACATAAAACCGTCAAAACGATGCATATCCATAATATGTGTCGTATAAAATATTTTAGAGTCCATCAACTCTGATACATATGACATGCCCATAGCATGTTACAAAATCTCAAAACTGGGGGCACCACCTGCCCCTACACGCTAATCACTATCTGGAGGATCCTGAGCGAATGGCTCTACTCCTGCAGCTCGTAGATTGCACATCCCCTATCTAGCCATCGCCATGTGCCACATGACCCCTCGCCACTCCGAGGGTAAACCATTACATGGCTCTATGTCCTAGTCATCTAATTCTTGCCAGTCGAGCTTTGAAACACCAATCAAAAGCCTCTCATATCTATGATGGATGTCCTCCGGGAGGGTTGCTGCATCCTCATTTTGTGGTGCTCTAATCCACTAGGTTCGACAGTTCCTGATACTCCAAGCCATCCCATATACCCAGCCGATTTTACCGGTGTTGTATCTACATGCCAAAAGTGGAAGAATCAATACCATATACAATATTCTGAAACTTTACAATGCACAGAAAAGATTAGCAATTTGTCACTTACCATCGGGCCCCCATACTTGACTAGGCGACAGTGGAAAATCTGGGTCCCCACGATAACTCATCCCACCATAGGGATATTCGTCTATGTACAATGGCATATGATATCAATGAGAAAAAAATTGAGGTCAGAACACCCATCTTACTGCCCCACCTCCTCCTGTACACAATAGTCGCCCCCACCGATGCATCCTGGGGTCCCTCGAGCCCCCATCCTAGAGTTGTATACAAGGTCGAAGTGTTAGGATCTTCTTGAAGAAGAGCGAGCACAAAAATGCACCATATGCATAGTCATAGTTCACTTACCACTTGCATAGCGACAAATGTCATTTCAATGATGATAACATCATCTGGGCCCACCCATAATAGGTCCCACTCAACACACTCTCCACAAGCATCATCTGCCCTCCAATGATTTGGTGGAGTTCTTGGTTGCCCAGAATCCATAGCATTGCGGTGCCCATAGCATGGGTCTCTAACCTCTCTAGATCCCTAATGGGTATCTGTGTCCCTTTGACCTATAAACTCCATGATGTTCCACCCTCGCAGTAATACTGATGAGTATTCCCAACCATCCCAAGTGGTGGGAGACCAGTTAGGAAATATATATCCTGGACCGTCAACTCGATCCGGTGCCCTTGCACTATAAATACCTCATGGTTCGGGTCCCAATAACTGACAATCTGGGCCAATAAGGGCTCTCTAGCTCTCATCAAAGGGTTCTCCACAAAGTTCAGAACCCCAAACCTAGCCAATGCACTGCAGACACCCTAAGCCTCCTAGATCTCTGACCGTAATGTGCCTAGGTCTCTCTCTCTCCATTTGATCCGTAATTCTTCCATATCTGCACAAAACCATCATATTTTTCAGTATAAAGATAGGCGAGACTGTAACCAAGCAATAAAACCCAGTTCTCAACCAAAAAATAGCACAAAAAAACACCTCTCTGTCAGGTCATACTTTGCAAGCCCAATCCTGGGACAGGTCACATTTTTCTGCCCAAAACCTGCTACCCAGGTCATAGTTTTTGCCCCAAAAAATGTGACCCAGCCATGAAAAGGAGCAGGGGTCTGTTCCTAAGCTCTGGGGACCTAAATTGAACTTTCAATCCACTAAAATGAAAGAGTAGGGTTAGGCCTCTTACCTGCAACTAACAGATCTCGATTCCAACGGTCGGTTTGTCTGCTTCGATCGCCGCAAGATTTGTGACCTTCTCTCCTCTATACATTCACCACAATTCCACATGCAAATGAGTGAATTTGGAGGGAAAATTCCTTATTAAAAGAGAAACCCCTAATTTTTCATTCGCCTGCTGCGGCCAAACTGTAGCTCAGTTTGACAAACCGTCTATACCATTGGAAAGCTCTCATCGAGCCCTCAAATGGGTATCTATTTCACCAAGACACATTTCGTCCAATAAGGGTCACTTCACCACTCCTAAAAATCCAATTTCTTCACTTGCGACACTTTTACTTGGGGCACCACTTTGCCTTCATACTTTTCCATGCTCGTGTCAATTTTCATCGTGAATAACCATCATGTACTCATGTTTTTATGGTCCACATTAGACCTTAACTGTGTGGCAGCATCATCGAGTCACCCTTGTTTAGAGCATCCGAGTTGAGTCATCATCGCATTCATGGAGTCTATCCCGAGTCCCTTTGTATCCTGCTATAGTCCTCAATCCTTCATTGCTTTGGTTCCTCTCTCATGTCGCACATTATGGCCTTTAGTCCTACTGTCCCCTATCCCTCATGATATTGTGCCAGTTGCTGCCAGGTAATCCATGCCCTTTATGCTCTAGCAAGGGAAGTCATCCATCTGCTACTCAGTACCCCCCATTTCATCATCATCCCTGGTTTCAATCTATCAGTTGCTCTACTATTTTCTCTCGTGCCTTAATTGAGGATCCGTTATTGCCTCACCTATGGTGGACCTCATTCTATCGACATCAGATCATTCATTCCAGAAGACAGGTCTAGAGGGTGGTGTACCTTGGTTCCAGCTTCCACTCTTGTTCGATGCCTCAAATTAGGTAAAGTAACTCCTTATTTCCTTTTTACTTGATTGTTTCTCAGCTCCATCTCCTTTTAGCATGATCTAGATTTGTATACTTGATGGTTCAGTGACGCAGCAGCTGATACCTGCGATTCTCGAGTGTGTGTGAGATGTTTCCAACCCTCATGAGGGGATGGCCCTACAGGTAGCCCCCCACATGCCTGGATGACCTCTTCATTACAACCTTTGATGCAACTCAATATATTTGATGATGTAAGCCTCAGCCACTTGCATTGTCTTTTTGTTCACATGTATCAGTCAGATTTTCAGAGCCCTTTCCTTTTTACAAGGGCATTTGGGTTGTATTTGTATCTCATGTACTCAGATATTATTGTATAAGTCCTGGCTATTATCCCAGGCACAATATGTATGTGGGATTCATTATCATGGTTTTACCTGGCTCATGTTTATTCCAACATGTACTATATTGTTCAGTCCCTTGTTTATTGGATGCATTATTCTTTTTACTTTGTCTCGGTGGGCATAGGTATGCCTCCCCCGTCGCCTATAACATAGGTACTCACTCATAAAAGAGACTTGTCACACCTGTAAGTCTCACCTCCTCAGGGTCCAGTCCTTTAACACTTCGGTCTACCTTATATTTCTCTCTCTTTGACTTCCCTGTCGGTGTCTTGTGATTGAGTTCTTACAATGTACTTCGGTCATACGATTAGCTCCTAACACTCGCACACTGGGGGGGAATCTGTTACACCATATTTTGGTCATCTAACTTGTTACTATTAGATGGACCTAAGTACACTTTGTAAGACCAATTTTACCCTAAGTAAAATTTCTTTCACTATGAAAAATAACTTAGTAAACCACCTTTATTAAGTTGTTTATGGTCCAAACAGGAAACCCCATGAGGAAATATTAAATAAATCCACATTTTTTTTATTTTCCTCAAGGAATAATTAGTTAAACAAGAGTTTAATTAATATTCCTGGTCATATTTAACCCAAAATAGGAAAATTAATTAGATAAATTATTATTTATCTTATTATTTTCTAAGAATAATTATTTAAATCTTATTTAAATAATATTCCTTGTTAAATTTGACTAAATCACTCTTAAAATTAAATAAATCATTATTTATTTGATTATTACTCAACCACATCCTTAAAATAATAAATAAATCATTTATTTATTTATTGTTTACAAATAAAGGGATTTGACCCAAGTCAAATTCTTTTTCCCTCCAACAAATATAATAAAATATTCCATAAAAATTGGATCTTGATTTGGTTAATAATATTTTGATTATGCACCAATATCTAGACTAACTCAATATTTTGTTATAAATAGAAGGGTTTTTCCATTCACTCACTACCTTTTGTTGCCTAAAGATTACTTTGGATCTATTCTTTTGGTCTGACTTTGATCCACCATCATTGCCATATTTTTATATCTTTTTGCTTGTGAGCTCCCTTTGAGTTCCATTTTTGTTTGGGTTTTCTACACCATCAAGAGAGAGGAATTTTAGATCTGAAGTCATGAGGACTTACAAGAACCCATCCCATTGAGGAGAACTGGTAACATCCTTCTATGTTTTCCTCCCAGGTGCCATTAATACAAAATTCATTCAACATATTCTTGTCTTATCTATTGGATGCATGGAGCAACTCTTGTTTTTATTTATTGCTTAATGTCTTTTAATACATAGATCTATATTTTTGCAGCATTTATCTTGGTCAAATAATTGCAGATCTAAAGATATTGGCAGCCATCTTTGCTATTAGGGCTATTTTTTATGCACAACTAAAGTGGTATTTTTTCGTACACTTGCGATTAAGATTCATACTAACATAAACCATGCTCAGGGATCCTATAAGCAAGCCTTCTCCATCATCAATAAAAACAATCCATCCACGACTCCAATTTCTCTTCAATCTCTGAAAAAATATGTATTGCTCACGAGAGTCATCAAATGCCAACCAAATACAATAAGACCTCCATCCTCTATTTAACCAGAAAATGAGGAGGTGGAAACCTGGTGGTCTGGATCTAGGTGTGAGTGATAACCTTTCAAATCTCGTGACAATTTCTTCTAATTCAGGTGGAACCTCATCATGGTTCTCTATTTTTGTATCGATAATCAACCGCTAATGTAAAACCCAAAGCTAAAATGTAATTAAAAATTTGTTCCACAAATTTTAAATGACATTAAAACCCACTTTATAATTCTTTCATAAATGATGACAACGATATATGTGACTTATATGAAAATCAACATTAATAAAAATTACATCAGAAAAATATTTACGAATGTGATTGACGAATTTAAAACAGTATTAAACTTGTTTTTATTGAGTTATCGCATCCAATTTTATTGTTAAACTCCACACATAAAAAATTGCGATGTCCACAAATCTTCAAGATTTCATGCGATGGTCAGTGGATTAATTAGAAGATGGAAAATCAACTTAATTTATTAAATCTAGTTTCTAAATTATTGGGCCCAACATAACTCTTAATCTCCTTGCAACTTAATTTGCGATATCCATTGGATCATAATGAATGCTGCGATAACCATTGATCCTGCCAAAATTATTTTGTGGTTTGGCTGATCCTTTTTTCATATTCTCCTTGTGCGTTACAATAATCCCAGTTATTGAACACCGTCATATTACATTTCTGGAAGTTTCCTTACTAATTGCCGAAAGAAATTTGTAAGTGAAATGATTAACAGAGGTTGATGGTTCCGGTTCTATGCTAGATTATGAACTTTTGACTCTTCTCAAATCCATTCGAACTCCAATAATTTAATATTACGTGGATCAAAATTAAAAACAAACTCAAACATTTCCATAAGGAATCTCGCTCATATGGTTAATACCGAACCAAGCCAATTTGTATATATTCACATATAAACAAATATGCAGAGGATTCAATTAAATCAAGTTCGCACTTAGAATCAACAACAATCTCAATCAATTTTTGAAGGAAAAATATAATACCTCCGGGATTTGACACTTATGCCCAGATTTTCAGAAATATATATATATATATATATATCAATTTTTTGTCATTTTGTTCTTCTATAGTCAAAATCACTTTTAATGCATTCAAATTACATACATATACTGTTTCACAACTAGTTAGATCCAACTCAAAGAGATTGAATTTTCTAATTGTAGAGGAAATCTCCCTACAAAACATTCTCCCTAAATTCCTCAACTAAATACATTGAATTCAAAACAGCTCAAATTCCCTAAATACTAATCAAATATTATCTACTAAAATTGTAATTGCCAGCTAAAGGAACCCACTCCCTTTCTTGTAAATTTTTTTTGTCTTTTTGGAATAAAAATGAAGTAATTTTTCGCTTGAGCCTCATGCTCCTGCATCAGAATCTTGAGGAAAAAATTCTTCATGGGCTCCTGTCCATGAGTTCCTCCACAGAACTGCCCAATTTCTGTAGCATGGTATCTATCATCCAAGTAGCTTCTGCAACTGGTTGATCTTTCCACTTGTTCAAACACTCAAATTATTATTTTCCTCTTGTCTTCTTAGACAATCTTTTGTCTAAAATATTCTCTGGCTGCAATATTTTTGTTGTGGGTAACTGTTTCAACTAGTCAATTTCTTCTTTGCTTTCAACTATATCATCTGTGTCTCCGTCCTCATACCTGTACAAATCAACAACATTGAAAATTGGAGATATTCCAATGTCAGGGGGTAATTCAATTTCATAAGCATTTGCATAAAATTTTCTCAATATTCTACATGGTGCAATTTTCTTAAATTTCAATTTGTTATATGCCTTTTCTGGAAATTTTTCCTTCCTCAGGTGTGCTAGAACCAAATCTCCAACCTCAAAATTAACTTCTCTTTTCTTCAAATTTCCTCTGCTTTTATATTTGATGTTGTTGTCCTATAACTGTTGTTTTACCTATTCATGTATTGCTCGAATTATTGAAGAGAACTCTTCTCCATCAGCACTTCTCATCTCCGCTTTTCCCAAATTCCTTAATTCATACACTCCTCTTGGGTGCATTCCATATGTTAGGGTCTCGTGATTTGGCTGATTATCAAGCCAAGTGACACGGTAACATCAAACCAATCTTTGGAGCCCAAGGGCCTAGCCTTCTTGGACTCAGAGAGGGCTCTCTCTATTTGTGTAAGGGATATTTATGTGTTTTGCTTCTTATGTTTCTGATTTTAGGGTAGTTGTGAAGTAGGTTTTTGGTTTTTCTTTTAGGTTTTTGAGGGAGGAACTGATCAAAGACTAAGATAGATAAAAATATTGTTAGATCAACTGGGATATGGGGTCGAAGAGGTTGAGAAAGCCTCAGATGGTGATACAAGGTATGTTGAACGACTGATTTGATCAAGGTAAAATGGATCTTTGGGTAAAATGAAGTGGGATGGATGTTAAGTTTGTGAAGAACAAAGACTTTCAAACATAAATAGTTCAATAGCAAACATTTATATGGTAGGGCTAACCATTAATCATGATAAATGTAACTACAAACTGATAAATGCATAGAAATAAACATTCAAGCAATACATAGAGATATAATACTCTCTAACTTTAGGAAATTGCTATCGGACTTTGGGGAAAGACAATTAAGACAAACAAATAACTCAAGCTACTAAGAGGAAACTCCTAGACATAGTATTTCAAGCTATCGGGCACTCTGAACTAAGATTTCAGAGTTTTAAGCAAAGGGAAAGATCAATACAAGACCTCTTTGGTTCAACTAGGACAATCAATCATTCAAAGAAAGGTTTCAGAGGTGGAGCTATGACTAGCCATGAGTAAGCAGGGCGTACTGTGAATCATTTAGCTTGCATAAAACCATAAATGAAACAAGCAAACAATTTCTTCAGTGATCAAAGAGCAATCAAGATTTCTTTGATATGACTAAGAAGGAAGAAAACATAGAAGCTATAATGAAACAGGAAATCTGAGGTGCCTCTAAGGGAATGTCTCAGATCTATTATCTACTGTCTTATAGCAAGCAAGAGCATGAAATGTGTATGAAAACTAAGAAACATAACAGAGAGGGACACTATACCATTTTACCAAGTCAAGGAATCCAACAACAGTCCTCTTTCATCATCCAAAAACATTCAAGAAACTATCCAATGCATGAGACAAGTATTTTGTCCAAGCTTGTATAACCATATATTTCTCTATATCATAAATTTCAGCCTTGTTTACAATGAAGTCTCTTGGAATATATAGGCCAAGATGAAGGAGAACCTCCTAGTACAACTAGTAAGCTCATTGGCCCATCAAAAATATCTGATTTTGTCGTTGAGGCTTTGCAAAGCCCAAGGCACAAAATATCTATAAAAATATCCTAAAAATTCTAAAAAATAAAATAAAATTGACTTTTCCTAACTTACAATGGCCAAAAAAGGCTAAACGCACATTAGGAAAAACCACTTCAGAAAACTACATTTTTTACAAAAATACTTCAGAAATATATCAGCAGAAAATCCCCTATCTTGTGGGAAAATTTTGGAGGCCTTCCCGATGTCGAAATGAGGCCTGTGATGGCTCGTTGGAAATATATGGATGTCTAGTTTCTGAAAATTCTTTTTCTTTCTCCAAACTGATCATTGGAAGCTTATGAAAAACTGACCTGTGTGGAAAAACCCAAAAAATAGCCTTTGCTGATATGCGGGGCAGAGTGTTGAAAAGTGACTATTTTTCGCCACTTTGGGGGACCAAATCATAGTCAATTGATCTGAAATTTTTGAGTAGATTCCCCTAAAATTATGGCATCCAATGATACCATTTTCATCCTTTGAGGATGCCTCAAACCAAAATGGCGGCGCCCATGATTTTATGCAATTAGGCCCAAAAATGTCAAAAACAAGAACATGTCAAAATTCGCTTAATTTTGGTGAGAAATTACCTCAAGGCTTCTTAGAAACATTTCTATAAGCTCAGGCCAAAATTCCAAGCTTAGAGGTGTCTTTATCCTTTTTTCTCACCGGGCACCTTCTTTGGGCGATTTTGAGTTTTTCTTGTGCATCCTTTCATTTCCTTTGGGCAAACTGATTTGGCTTTTTGTAGCGCCTGTTGCTTCTGATACTCTTCACTGACTTACCAATACCAACCTTTGAAATAATCATTGGAGAAAATATTCAATCAAGACACCTTTTACTCTTTTTAAATCAATTTGTTTCTTTGATGCTAGCAAACAAGTATTTGTCAAAGTGAAAACAAAATTACTTCTTTATCACTGTGCTTGATTTCTTTTATTTTAGCAAACAAGGTATGTTTTTTGTTAACATGGTTAAGACACCTATTCAAACAAATTGGAGACCTCTTCACAACTCTGCTCTCTTGATTTTGGAGTTTGCACAAATCCTTTTCTTCTTTACAACATAAGAAAACCTCCTTCAATTTTGTCAAAAGCTCTATCCTCTAATCACTGTCTCTCTCTTTTTAAGATGGTCATGGCACCTTTGAAAATAATTTAAAATCACCTCTTTAAACTGATTTGAAAACCTCAACCTAAGTCTGCTTTTCTCTTAGAGACTATGTATTCTCTAAGCCATTCATAACACAACAAAACTTTCAAATTAGCTACTGAAACCCCCTCCCTTGCACTACATCTTTGTGGTTTATTTGAGACAAAAGGGATTCATTTAAAACGCTATTTTAAATACTCTTTCAAACTAATTGAAAACCTTATAATAAAACTAATGTTTTCTTTTAGAGACTATGCATATCCCTTAGTCATTCGTAGAAAGCAAAGCTCCTCCAAAGTGACACAATAACCACTAACTCTTTCACTATTTTATGTCCTTTGTAATCATAGTCAAAGACTTCCTTTAATTTTGACAAACTCCTCATCCCTTTTACCATTGTTTCTCTCTTTTTTTAGCAACCAAAATGCTTTTAAAACCACTGTCAAGATGATCCTTTAAGTTGATTTGAGACCCCTACAACCTCTACTTTTTCCTTCTAGCATCTGTGTATAGTTTTAGCTTTTTAATAGCACAAAAAGGGCTTTCAAATTGGCATAACAAACCTCCCTTCTTTCACTATTTTATCATTTTCTATCCATGGTAAAAGAGACCTTTTTCAATTTGACAAAATCCTTATCCATTTCATCACTGTCTCTCTGATTTTGGAGACTACAAACATTTACTTTTTCATAACACAAAAGACCTCCTTCAAATTTGACAAAGCCTCATCCTCTAATCATTGTTTCTCACTGTTGATTTGGAAAACTTAGTGCTCCTTTGAAATCATTGTTAAGATGTTTCTTTAAAATGATTTGAGACCTCTACAAACAAACTCTGCTTTTCCTTTGGAAAACTATATGTATCTTCAACATTTCACATCATAAAAAATCTTTCAGATTGGCTCATTAACCATCTCTCTTTTCTTTGTAATTCACTGTACTAATTGGATACTAGCAAACAAGCATTTGTTAAATGAAAACAAAAATCAATTTTTATCACTATGTTTGGCCAAGAGATCTTAAAAAAGATAAGTTTGTGTTTTTTTTTTGAAGAAGAATCTCTTTTTTTTTTGGCAATGGCCTCCCCTCAAACACTGCCTCTCTTTTTGATTTGGCAATGGCACATTTGAAAACAATGCTTTAAAGACTCTTTGCAATTGACAAAACCTTATCTTCTAGCCACTATTTTCCTCTGCGTTTTACCAAACAAATTTCCCTTTGCAAACACTATTAAGACACCTTTCACACTGATTTGAGATCCTTCAATGTAAGTCTACTTTTTCCTCTTCTAGAAACTGTGTGTAGTTTTTATTTATTTCATAGCAAGAAAAAACTCTTTTAAGTGATCCTATCAACTATCTCCCTTTTCACTGTTTTTGAAATCACTCTTCTCTGATTTCGAAAATAACAATGTTTTCCTCTTTAATACTCAAAACAACACATTTTTTGACAAACAAACTTCTTTGAAAATTTCAAAGACCTTATTTTTTATCACTGTTTCTCTTTGGTGTCTTTGGCATGCAATTTTCCTTTTTGGTGAAGCTTGGTTAGTTTTTCTTTAGGCACACAAGGTTATCCTCTTCATAATAGTCTTTTGATGCTGTTGGGATGTGAATTTTTGTAGAAAAACTTGACCTTGCCACTTGTGAAGTTATTATGTTGATAGTGGCCCGGTCGTTGCACAGGCGTGTCGCGTTGTGTGTCAAAATGCAATGTAAAAACCTACAGGTGCGCTGCACAATTTTCCAGGCGCATCGCGCGCTTTTGCAGCTAGTTTTTTAGGCCTTTCCTATGTTGGAATTGGGCCCAATATGGCTCGTTGGAAATATATGGAAGTATAATTTCCAAATATACTTGATTTTTTACATTTGGTGTCCATTTGGTTGTTCAAAAATTGATTTTCCCAACACTGGTAAAAAATGGTGAATCCTAGTGCAGAAATGCATAGTGCTGTTTGCAGGCCACTTTTGGATGCCTTCCTGGTGTTGGAATTGGGCCTGAGATGGCTCGTTGGAAAGATATGGAAGTATAATTTCTAAATATTCTTGATCTGTTTCATTTTATGTCCATTTGGTTGTTCAAAAATTGACTGTCCCAACACTGGTAAAAAATGGTGAATGCTGGTGGAGAAATACATAGTGTTGTTTGCAGGATACTTTTGGATGCCTTCATGGCATCATAATTTGGCTCAAGATGGCTCGTTGGAAAGATATGGAAGTATAATTTCCAAATA
Source organism: Pinus albicaulis (assembly GCA_034641835.2). Classification (NCBI taxonomy): domain Eukaryota; kingdom Viridiplantae; phylum Streptophyta; class Pinopsida; order Pinales; family Pinaceae; genus Pinus; species Pinus albicaulis. Next base: position 1,401,686,715 of record CM076579.1, on the reverse strand, counting down.
TTCTTGATTTTTTTCATTTGGTATCCATTTGGATGTTAAAAATTTGACTTTTCCAACACTGTTCAAAATGGTGAATCCTGGTGCAGAAATTCTCCCGTGACATCTGTATTTTTTACATTTCTCACAAACCATGATACCTGTGTAGAAACAGAAGGAGGTTTTTCTTCTTGAACATATTATGGACAAAAAATTCTCTCAATTTTGTCAATTTCATCTCTTTGTGGTCAGAAAATCATTTTGAAACAAACTTCCTGGGCGCTCCTTAACCTTTGTTTTTGTGAAGCGAAAGAGATGTTTCTTTGACTGAAAGTGAAACATGTTTAATCACCCTTTAACAATTTTAATGAGATAATTAATAGTGTAAAAATTTGGTGGGCTGATCCTCTACCTTTTGTGAAGGAGGCCATTGTTGAATTTTTCCAAACAAGCTGTCGTCCTTGAAGGAGGTTTTCATCACTGTGTTTTTCTAACCATCTGCTCTTGAAGGAGGTTATATCCCTGATCTATCTTTGGAGGGAGGCTTTCATATACACAAGGTCACGGGCCTTTTAACACCAGTGTATTTTCCTTCTGTTTATAACATAAAAATGTCTTCAACTTAACACCTCTTTTTGTTTCATCATCATTTCCCAATTAATGTTTTAAAATGGAAGCCTTTCTCACAGATCATTTTGAAATCCTGCAGATGTTTCTTTTGTTCATCCCTTGGAAGGAGGTGGCCTATAACAGCTCTAAAATTACTCAAAACACCTTGATACTCTGCTTTTTGAATGAAGAAGGTCTTATTGATCCTGTTCCTAACCATCTGCACTTAAATTGGAGGAGGTTATCAGTATGTTTCCCAACCATCTGCTTTTAAATGAAGGAGGTTAACATAATGTTTCCAAACCATCTGCTCTTATACTGGAGGAGGTTTTCAGGATGTCACCCAACCATCTGCTCTTTCTTGGAGGAGGTTAACACAGTTATTACATTTCATCCATTTCCAACATTGTGTCATCTTTCTTTGCAATACATATTTCTGCTTAGTATATCAAAATATGTAACAAAGGTGACACTTGACAATCTCCCATAGGAGGCATGTTCTGAGATATGTATCCTTTGTAAAAATATATTTGTGAACCTTTTAAACCAGAAACCACATGACATGTATTTGTAGAGTATTTTCTTGTTAGTAACTATTTACTAACCTTTCTTGATTGTGTTTGCAGAGGTACATTGGATTTTCTCTTTGACTAGTGTTCTTATCTCGGGCTCAAGGCAGCATAAGAAGCAGTTGTCTTCTTATATATTATGATGGTGTCCTTGGGAAAACTTATGCCATCACCTCTGAAGGAACACTGAAACACTTTGAAACATGCACTACTGCTCTCTTTTCATTTCAGCTCTCCATTTGCTTCATGATGGCAAATTTCTTCAACATGAGAGAATTATTTGGACTTGTCTCTTTGCTCTTGTTTGGATACTATTTTTCATTCAATTACACCCCTGTAGAGATGCAAAACATATGACTTTGAATCTTGGAGACCTCCTTTGGTGTCTTATGGAGATTTTGCCCAATCTAAGTAAATTCTTCTAGACAGTGAACATGCTTATCTTCTTCTGATTTGGATCTTTGCTGAACTTCTTCTTGAATCGAGACAGAATGACCTCTTAGTGGTGTTCGACCTATGGATGTGTCAAGAATTATTTTTGCAGAAAAGGAAGACAATCTCTGACTGATTGGTACTAGACAGGGGCTCTTTGGCTTTAGATGTTTTTGCCAAGAAAAAGAATTCCTAAACACCACTATCTAACTTAGGGGCAACTTTCATTGATTCTGATTGTTTTTGACAAGAAAATCAGGGATAGGAAGGGAGAAAATTTGTTAAATATTAGATAGTGAATTTTATGAGAAACAAGGGGAAAATGATATCAGATAAGCAAGGCTAAGACAACTATAGACAGGGATATTTTTCTGAAGCAAGAAATGACTTGAAAAATGAAGCTTGCTTTGATCATAGGCTGACAGGGAGAGGTAGGAGAATAAAAAATTTGTCTGGGGTGTTTTCTAGATGACAAATTGACATATGGAGATTAGCTTCTAGAAAACTCAGCTAGGAATCTAGTCATCAACAATAGGTGAAAAATACTGATGACTAACACCATAAACTATATGGAATGGACTCTGTCCTTTACTCCTATTATGAGAGACATTATAAGAATATTCAGCTTGTGCTAAAATTTGATCCCACTATTTAGGATGTTCACCTGCATCACTTCTCAAAATATTACCCAAGCTTCTGCTCACCACCTTAGTCTGTCCGTCAATCTAAGGGTGATAAGATGAGCTAAAACTTAGTTTAGTACCAAGATTTTTCCACAATGTCCTCCAAAAATGACCAAAAAATCTGGGGTCCCTATCAGAGACAATTCTTTTAGGTAACCCATGCAACCTTACAATCTATTTGAAATTAGCAACATGAGTAGCATCACTGGTTTTATAACATGGAATAAAATGTGCCATTTTAGAAAATCTGTCAACTACAACATAAATTGCATCATTTCTTCTCTATGTTTTAGGTAAACCCAAAACAAAATCCATACTTACAATATCCCAAAGTCTGTCTGGAATAGGTAATGGAACATACAAACCTGTGTTCTGACTTCTTCCTTTTGCATACTGACAAACTTTACAATTTCACACAAACTTCTCCACTTCAGTTCTCATCTTTGGCCAAAAATAAAAATTACTAAGATATTCATAAGTCTTGTCTGCACCAGAATGTTCACCAAGTCCACCACTATGTTTCTCTTTAATTAAATTTTCTCTCATAGAACAATTTGGTATGCATAACTGATTTCTTTTAAACAGTAAACCTTCTTGCAAGAAAAAAATCTAGCCACTTACTTCTGTACAACAAAAATAGGATTATTGCATGCTTCAAATGCCTCTTTAAAATCCAAATCTGTTTTATACAATTCTTTATGAAAATCAAAACCCAACACTTGAATTTGACTTTCTTGAACTAGAATTCTTTTCCTACTTAAGGCATCTGCTACTTTGTTTGCTTGGCTAGTTATATGTTTCAATACAAAATTGGAACTCTGAAAATACTCTACTCATTTTTCATGTTTCTGATTTAGTTTTGGCTACTACATAATGTACTACAATGCATGATTGTCTAAATAAAGTACAAACTCTTTAGACATCAAGTAATGTCTCCACTTCTTTAATGTCTATACAACTGCATAAAATTCTTTGTCATTAGAAGAACACTTTCTTCTTGTATCATTCAATTTTTCACTGAAATAAGCTACAGGTATGTCTTCTTGAGTTAGCACAACTCCAATAGCTTCTCCAATAGCATCACATTTCACTTGAAAAGGTTTGTTAAAATTAGGAAAAACTAAAATGGGTTTTTCTGTTATTTTTCTTTTCAACAACTGGAAATTTTTTTCTGCCTCATTAGTCCATTTAAATGGTTGTTTGTCCTTATTTATAGTTTCAATAATATGATCATTGATCTTACTAAACTTCCTTATGAATTTTCTATAAAAACTAGCAAGACCATGGAAGCTTCTTACCTCAAAAACACTCTTAGGTGAAGGCCATTCTATGATTTCCTTTATCTTCTCTGGATCCATTTTCAATCCATCAACAGAAGCAAAAAACCTAAGTATACCAATTCTTCCTTCATGAATGAAAACTTTTTTAAATTTACCAACAACTTTTCGTGATGCAACTTCCTTAAGACATAATTTAGATATCTTAGTTGTTCTTCTTTAGACTTGCTATAAATTAATATATCATCCAGATATACTATTACAAATTTACCAATAAATTCTTTCAACACTTAATTCATAAGCCTCATAAATGTACTATGAGCATTTGATAATCCAAACGGGCATTACCATCCATTCATACAATCCTTCATCTGTTTTAAAGGTTGTTTTCCATTCATCTCTTTCCCTTATCCTAATTTAATGATAACCACTCTTTAAATCCAGCTTTGTAAAAAATCTTGCCCCACTTAAACAATCCATTAAATCTTTAATTCTAGGTAAAGGAAATCTATACCTGATTGTTATTTTGTTGATTTCTCTTGAGTCAGTGCACATTCTCTAGCCTCCATATTTTTTTGGACTCAGTACTATTGGCATGGCACAAGGACTCAAACTTTCTCTAATCAGTTCTTTATCTAACAGCTCCTGTACCTGCTTCCTGATTTCCTCATTTTCTGTAGGAGTCATCCTGTATGCTGCTTTATTTGGCAAATTTTCTCCTGGAATCAAATCTATATGATGGCTGATTTTTATAATAGGTCGTAATTCATCCAAAAAATCATCTACAATGATATCACAGTAATTTTCCAGCATCTCTTGAATTTCAATTGGTAAATCTGAAATTTTAGTGGAAGTAACTACTACCTTGGGATTGAAAATTAATGAAAAATTTACCTCATCATCTTCAATTTGCTGCAAATATTCTTTTCCACTCAGTAACAAAGCTTTCGGATCAGATCTTCTTTTTTATGCATCTTCTTCTTCTATCGACAACAACGCATGATTAATACCATCTTTACAAAACTTATATGTGTTCTTCTTCCCATCATGCATAGTTCCTCTGTCATACTACCAAGGTCTACCCAACAATATGTGACATACGTCCATAGGCATCACATCACACATAATTTTATCTTTGTAGCTGCCCAACTGGAATTCTACTTCACACTGTTCATTCACTAATAGCTGATGTCCTTTCTGAAGCCATGACACCTTGTAGGGTGTTGGATGTTTCTTTGTCTTCAACTTCAATTTCTCCACCACTTCTATAGAGACCAAATTATCAGTGCTGCCACTATCAATTACCATTTTACTGCATTTTCCTTGAACTTTTCTCACACTTTTGAACAAAGTTTTTCTTTGTGTTGGTTCAACAACTTCCTTTGCTGGTTTTAACAAAACTTTGTTAACTACCAAAGATTCTCCTTTCTCTAGTATATTGTTTTCTTATAGCACTTTTAATGCTTCTGGCATTTTTTATGCTTCCTCTTCATTCTGAGCAACAATTACATTTCTCTGATTTGTCCCCACATTCTATGGACATTCATAAGATTTGTGTCCAAGCTTATTACATCTATAACATCTAATTTCTCTTCCTCTTCCTTTGCCTCCTCTTCCTCTCGCAAAACTCCTTCTGCCACTTGCATCACCTTCTATATGTGTATGTTGACTTGAGCTACTACTAGCTCCTTCTCTCGGTGTTGTAGATCTTCCTCTACCACCTTGACTTCCTTTTCCTTGGAAAGTTCCTCTATTTCTAGCAGAGTACTTTCTTATGAGTTTTCCTTCAGCCTTCGAGGCCATCTAATAAGCCTCTTCCATTGTTTTAGGAGACAACAGACTTATCTCATCTTGGATCTCCATTATGAGACCATTAATATATATTTCAATCTTCTCTGATGTATCTTGAATTTGTCCTACTCTTATGCTCACTTTGTAAAATTCCTCTGTTTATTCTTTGACTGTCATTGATCTCTGTCTAAGATTCTACATTTTTCTAAATAATGAAAGCTGATAATCACTTGGAAAAAAAAAACCTCTCAGCTTTGCCACCATCCTGTTCCAATTCTTTATTGGCTGCTTACCAAGTCTCCTTCTTTATGCCTGTACTCCATCCCACCAAAGCGTTGCCTATCCTTTTAATTTTGTGACAGCAAATTTCACTCTTTTTCCTTCGTCCATTTCTTCATAATCGAAGAACTTATCCATGTCATTAACCCAATCTATTAATTCCTCTGGATTTAAGCTTCCTGGAAAAACTGAAACCTTGAGTTTGGGTTTAGATGTGGATCCCAACACTGATTTAAAAAATCTCATTTCAGGAGTAACTTCTGCAGGTTCTCCCTCTTCTGCAGATTCAACTTCAGGTTCACTAACTTCTCCGACATCTGCATCTCTTTTATTTCCCATTTCCATTGCTTCTAAAGGCTTTCATCTATTGCATAACTTCCATCACTTCGGCATTTGCAAATGGTCTCCCTCTTCTTTGACCAACACCACCTCCTCTTACAACTCTGTAAGCCATGTTGGATTTCTTTTCCTGATCTTTGAGATCTCGCTCAGTGTCTAAATGCTACTCCGACACCACTAATGGTGGTCTGGATGCAGGTGTGAGTGATAAGATTTCAAATCTCATGACAATTTCTTCTAATTCAGGTGGAACCTCATCACGATTCTCTATTTCTGTATCGGTCATCAACCTCCAATGTAAAACCCAAAGCTAAAATGCAATTAAAAATTTGTTCCACAAATTTTAAATGGCGTTAAAACCCACTTTATAATTCTCTCATAAATTACGGAAACGATATATGTCACTTATATGAAAAGCAACATTAATAAAAATTACATCAAACAAATATTTACAGACTTCATTGACGGATTTAAAACAGTATTAAACCCGTTTTTATTGAGTTATCACATCCACTTTTATTGTTAAACTCCATGCATCTAAAAATGAAATATCCACATATCTTCAAGCTTTCATACAATGCTCGTCGGATTAATTAGAAGATGGACAGACAACTTAATTTATTAAATCTAGTTTATAAATTATCGGGTCCGACAGAACTCTTAATCTCCTTGCAACTTAATTTGCGATATCCGTTGGATCATAATCAACACTACAATAACCATTGATCCTGCCAAACTTCTTTTGTGGTTCTACTGATCCTTTTTTCATATTCTCCTTATGCATTACAATAATCCCAGTTATTGAACATCGTCAGATTACATTTCTGGAAGTTTCCTTACTAATTGCGGAAAGCAATTTGTAAGTCAAATGATTAACAGAGGTTGATGGTTCTAGTTCTACACTGGATTATGAACTTTTGACTCTTCTCAAATCCATTCGAACTCCAACAATTTAATATTACACGGATCAAAATTACAATTAAAGTCAAACATTTCCATAAGGAATCTCGCTCATATGGTTAATACCGAACCAAGCCAATTTGTATATATTCACATATAAATAAATATGCAGAGGATTCAATTAAATCAAGTTTTCACTTAGAATCAACAACAATATCAATCAATTTTTGAAGGAAAAATATAGTACCTCCGAGATTTGACACTTATGCCTAGATTTTCAAAAAAAAAAAAAAATATATATATATATATATATAGATATCAATTTTTTGTCATTTTGTCCTTCTACAGTGAAAAACACTTTCAATGCATTCAAATTACATACATATATTGTTTCACAATCAGTTAGATCCGACTCAAAGAGATCGAATTTTATAATTTTAGAGGAAATCTCCCTACAAAATATTCTCCCTAAATTCCTCAACTAAATACATTGAATTCAAAACAGCTCAAATTCCCTAAATACTACTCAAATATTATCTACTAAAACTATAATTGCTAGCTAAAGGAACCCACTTCCTTGCTTGTAATTTTTTTTTTGTTGTCTTTTTAGAATAAAAATGAAGTAATTTTTCCCTCGAGCCTCATCTGAAAATGGAATTATTTGTAATTCTATGCAAAGTATCCATTTCCATATAATTTAGTGTGCAAAGTGTTCTCCATGACTTGCAGGTTAAACAAAGTAGTTTTGGTAATGTTTCTGGGTTTTATGTGTGAGGATTTGTTAATTAAATTTATTGTTTAACATATCACAACAAAAATACACAACAATTAAAATTCACCATAACATAACACAACAAAATGTGGAGGCAGTTCACCCCTCCTAGGCTACATCTGTCGGTCCAAGGCTCCCCAATGGCATGTCCTTGCTCTATTAATTTGCTCAAAATGGTTACACAGTGAAAAATATGCCTAAATAGGCAAAACCAACTGTAAATTCGACTTCAGAAGATAGAAAATAGCTAGAAATGGCTTTTTTTTCACCTTAAATAGTGAAATACAACCCAAAGCAGTGCCTCCTCCATGATGGCCCTGATGGCTCCTTCCTCTTCCCTGAAGCAAAAGATATTGTATATCACCTCTGTTCACTCTGAAACCTATTCAAAAACTCTCCAGAAGGTCGAAGAGACCCAAAATTGACCAAAATTTCATCTTGTTTGGTCAAAAATTGAGAGAGTTATGACTTTTGCAAAAAAAATGCCCAATGTCCCCCAAAAACCCCACTAAAGTGGGAGAACTCTAGTTAACTTCACTATTTTGGAAATTTCTTCCTGATTAGGTGAACCTCCAGCAAAGCTACTAGATCAAACTGGCAGTTAAGCTAAATGTTATGCAAGTGTTCACATGCGAAGATTGCGGAAACTGTTTTGTGGGCGGATAAGGTTTGAACTGCCGCGTTAACGTCTTTGGGGTGGTCACATAGGTGGCATTAACTGCCACCGTAACCGTCAGGTGGTAGCCCCCAGTCTCTTCCACAAGTCACATGGGTTGGCTTAGCACTGGGGCTAGCCCCCTTCCAAACTCCGCCATTTCATTTGTTTACGCCCACGGTTCTTCGAGCTTGGTGACATCGTTATGGGGTTTAGCCCTAAGGGCTAACCAAACACTTCTGCCCATTCAACATGCCAACCTGAATGTTGGTTCACACCCACCCAAAAATTCATAATTTGACCCGACTAAACGTTTTCTGTTTGCCCAACTCACCAACAACACACACAGCGTGCCGGTCGGGTCGCCCTACCTGTGTAGTCGGGTCGAGGGTTCGACTCCCATGACCACAAAATTTTCTTATCAAGCCTTTTCAACCAATGGCCTGGGGCCATGTGGCACCCAATGATAGGCCCAAAAACATTAATAAAAATCACTCTGCAAATATAATTTTTTTTTACAAAAATTGACATAATCAATTAGTCAAAAAGCCCTGTTTTGTAGGTCATTGGATGATTTCAAACCTCAGTAACTTTCTCATACGAACTCAGTTTTGAGAACCGTTCATGGCACCAGAATTGCAGTGACGAGAAATTTTCGGTCATTCAAATTGCAACCATTTTTTATCATTTCCATTTTTGAGCAATTTTTTAACTTGGACGTGATCTCCTGATCACATGTCCCCATTGGGAAGCTTTTGGACCCCAAAATCCTTCAATTACCTGTTCAAAAGATGAGGGTACAAACCCCTCACCTTTTCCACCTCCATCCATTTTTCCTTACTCAGTTTGCTACCTTTAAGACCAATCTGAAGATAATTGACACTTCCCCTCTTCAAAGTGTGTGTCCTCCTCCTGTCAAGGATAGCATCCTCTTTCAGCTCATCCAAATATTCTAGTGAGAAATCCTCTATGGATGGTAGCTAAATGTCACTTTCATGATAAAAAATGAAAGGAGATTCATACAAACATAAATTTTCCAAATTCACAACGAAATACATTTGCATATATGAAGGAAAATCTAGTTGAAAAGCATTATTTCCAACTTGTTTAAGAATCTTGAATGGACCATAACGAATAGGCTTAAGCTTTTTACCTTCTCCTTGCATTCTTTCCTTACTAATATGCAGCCATACCTCGTCTCCTTCTTGAAACTTATGTTCAATTCTGTGTTTGTCATGCCTCTCCTTGTACTTGCCCTGACTTTTTTCAAGTTGTTCTTGAACTTGCTGATGTATGAGCTGAATTCTTTCAATGAACATGCAAGCTTTGTCAATGTCACTATGCCCATCAATGGCAACATACTTCTCAAGAATGAAATCTAATGGTGACTTAGGCAAATATCCAAAACAAGCTTCAAAAGGTGAAGTATTTGTAGAAGAGTGCTTGGCCCGGTTGTAAGCATGTTGAATGCAATGCAAGTGCTCATCCCAAAGCTTGGGATGCTTGCTACAATAACCTCTCAAGAGATGTAAAAAGGTTATGTTCACTACCTTTGTTTGGCCATCTGTTTGTGGATGGAAAGCAGTACTCTTCTTCAACTTGGTGTCCATCATCTTCCATAAATTGGACCAAAAATTCCCAACAAATCTGGAATCCCTGTCACTAACAATAGAAGTAGGCAAGCCATAATGAACCCATACATGTTGAAAATATAAATCAGCATTTTGTTCAGCAGTTATAGATTTCTTACATGGCATAAGAATACACATCTTGTTGAATCTATCAACTACTACATAAAGATAATCATGCTGCTTTCTAGACAATGGTAGACCTCCAACAAAATCCATAGAAACACTTTCCCATGGTCTAGAAGGTACCGGTAATGGCGTATATAAACCAAGCTTCCTATTGCTAGGCTTTCTTGTAGCACATAATTAACAACCTCTAATGAAACGTGAAACACTATCTACCATGCGAGGCCAATAACAATACCTCTGTAAATGTGCCACCGTTTTTCTTACCCCGAAATGTCCAGCAATAAGAGAAGAATGAGCTTCTCTCATGACACTTAGTCTCTCTCCCTGTGGTATACATAACTTGCCCATATGAAACAACAAATTATTATGCAAGTGATAATCATTCTCCTCAACATGATTCCCTTCACTCAAGTTAGCATACACATCCTTAAAATCAACATCTGATGCATATTGTTCTATGTAACTCTCATGTACAATAGAATCATTCTTAAGTAAAGTAGTAGCACTAATAATAGGCCTTGAAAGCATATCAACAAATTTATTGAAAATACCTTTCTTGTAACTTATTACCAAGTGAAATTGTTGTAGGAAACCCATCCATCTGAAATGTCGTGACTGTTGTAATTTACTTTGCGACTGCAAGTACTGTAAAGGCTGATGGTCGATATGAACAACTATTTCTTTTCCCATCAAATAGTGTTTCCATTTTTTGATGCTTTGTACCAATGCATACAACTCCTTATCATATGTAGGATAATTCACAACAGCACCATTAAATGTCTCAAAATGAAATGCGATAGGTTTACCATGCTGTAAAATAACTGCACCCATGGCATAATCACTAGCATCGGTCTGAATCTCGAATGGTTGTCTCAAGTAAGGTAATGCAAGGACTAGAGCTGAACTTATCTTTTCTTTCAAAGATTCAAAAGATTTTTGTTTCTTGCCTCCCCATTGGAAATCACACTTCACAATTTTCACTGCATGCATATGAGCTGCTATGGCAGAGAAGTTAGAAATAAACTTCCTCCAATACCGAGCTCCACCCAAAAAACTTCTTACCTCTGTAATGGATTTGGGAGTAGGCCAATTCACAATGGATTCTACCTTATAAGGATCAATTCTCAAAGAACCTCCTCCTACAATGTGTCCCAAATAAACCAAAGAATTCTTTCCAAATTCACACTTTGACATTTTAAGAAACAACTGATTTTTCTTCAAAACATCAACTACTTTCTTAACATGCATGACATGCTCTTCTCTAGTCTTTCTGAAAATTATGATGTCATCTAAGTAGAAAATAACGAAATCATCAAGAAAAGGACGTAAGACATCATCCATTACTCGCATGAAAGTTGCAGGTGCATTGCATAAAACAAAGGACATAACAAGCCACTCAAAGAGTCTCTGTTTGGTTTTAAATGATGTCTTCCAAATGTCACTTTCTACAATTCTAACTTGATGATAACCACTACGTAAGTCTAACTTAGTGAAAAATTTAGCATCTTTCAGCTGATCTAACAAATCATCTATCCTTGGGAGTGGGTAGCAATTATTTACTGTTATTTTGTTCAATGCACTAAAGTCCACACACATGTGCCAAGTTCCATCTTTCTTTGGAATCAACGCTATCGGTGACCCACATGGTGAAGTGATTGGTCTTATGAAAAATTTGTCCAACAAGTCCTTAATTTTCCTCTTTATTTCAGCATTCTCCATGATAGACATGCAATACATGCCTATGTTAGGAAGAGGACAATATTGTTGCGACTGTATTTCATGTTGAATTTCCCTTTTAGGAGGCAAACATGTTGGTTCTTGAAACATCTCATGATGTGCATCAGCTACATCATATAAATCTGATTTTAACTTGGAATCAATTGTTCAAATGACTCATGATTCACATCAACCTTAGGCTTCACCATAAGAAGTAAGAAACACTTACTAGAATTCACTAGTCTTTTTACCTGTCCCGCATTTACCATCACTATATTTGTCTTTTTGCGATGTGCTCTGACAATAAACTTCTTGCCATCTTTGAAAATATGATACTTATTTTCATGGTGATGGAAGATCGCTTTCCTGTCAAATAAGTAAGGACTTCCCAAAACAATTCCTGATATATCAAGCGACACTACATCAAGTTCAACTGTGTCAACAAAGTGTGCAGTAGTTGCAAAATGCAATATGCACTTTCTTGAGACTTGTATGTTTGCATCCTTGCATATCCAACCAAGTGGATATGGCTTTGGATGTGGAATGGTCTCAAGTTTAATTTATTTGACCAAGTCTTCTGATATGAGATTTGCTTGTGACCCACTGTCAAACAGTGTGTCAATTTTTGTATGTTTTGAGATTACCCTCACATGGAACAATTCAATTCTTTCTTCCTCATTTGGAGCTTGTACATGATAGTTTGAAGTACTAGTGCTTGGATTAGTTTAATTTTCTTTACCCTTCATACTCTTCAAACCCATGGTTGTAATTTTGGTTTTGTCACCTGAATCATCTCCTAAGTCTTGTTGTGTAGTTGTAGTAGCTGCAATTTTCTTCTTTCCTTTGTTTTTGTTAAACTGAGTTCTTTTTTCAAGATGAAGTTTCCAATAGTTTTTTTCTTCATGACCTTCTCTTGAACAGTGTTTACATATCACTTTCTCACCCTCTTTTTTGACAGATGCATTCTTTTTTCTTTTTTCCCTTAGAGGTTTTATATTTGTTTTTTCCCTTAAAAGTCTTGTTTCTACCCTCATCAAAAGTATGTTTCCCTCTAGCCTCTAAATGCATGGCTTGTACACAAACCTCGTCTAGACTAGTAGGATTGAACATAAGGATAGTATGTCTAAGGTATCTATGCAAACCACCTATATATTTCAGCAAAGTATCCTGACTTTGTAAGTCTACCCCTAATAAGAGTGATCTTCTCCTAAACTCTTGGTTGTGGTCTTATACATTTTGTCCCTTAAGTAGTCTGAAATTTTTCCAATTCATGATAGCCTTTTGTAAATGAGCTAATTGATAAAATTGCTTTTTAATTGCAGTAATAAATTCAGCCCATGATAAATTGATCTTACCATGTTTTTTAATTTCATCCTTGTTCTTAGCTTCCCACCATACCAATGTTGCTCCATCCATTCTCAAAGAGGCTAACTGAACCTTGGTGTCATCATCATGAAGGTTTTGTATCCTCAAGTAAACCTCCAACTGCCTTATCCAATTGTCAAGTTTCTCTGCAATGACTTCTCCATTAAACATAGGCAACTCAAATTTAACATCAAGCTTTAAAAATGGACTTTTACCAGTGGTTTTAGACTTGTGAGATTGATTCACCGAAGTAGAGGATGACGATGTAGAGGAAGAGGATGAAGATGGGGATGGTGGATCACCATTTCCTCCATGTCCTTTCTTTGAATTTTCATCACTTTTCTTTCCTCTTGAAGAACCCTCTCCTTCTTTCTGATGTTTAGACCCTTTTCCTACAAGCTCCTTGTGGGAGCGATAAAAAAGGTGTCTTTGTAACTCCTAATTACCTCACATTAATTGTCAACCCAGGACGACTTTTTATTTCAAGAGTGTACTCACTCTGAGGCGGCTATTTACTCAAGAGTAATGTTTTGCAGTATAGTGCTTAAAATGCAAAAGTAAATGAAAGCCGGAAACAAAATCTAATTGGAACAGCAAGAAACTGAAATGTTCTAAACTAAATCATTCACTCAAACAACCATCAATCGAGGATACAGTAGCAATAACTCATTCCTCTGGATATTGATGCAATTGAAATCAAACCGGAACAAGACAATCATTCATTCATTCGAAAATCAACAACAAAATACCTTGAAGCCTAAATCATTCATTCGGAAAAATAAGCAATGTATCAGTCAAGGGTTCGACAACAATAGCCCATCCCTTTGGAAACTGATGGAAAGGAAATTAGAGCATAGACCACGGGTCTGGGAGCTAGACAGTGAATGCCGAAGCTCACTACAGCCTTAGATCGTCTCTCACACCAAAACAACAAATGCGAGTAAATGGAACGGCAGATAGCAAAATGGAACAACAAATAAAGAATTGAACAGCAAATCTGGAATGGAACGGCAATTCTAAAAGGGAACAGTAATCGAACAACAAAGTAAATGGACAGCAAATTGTAATTAAAGGAATTTGAACAACAAACTCTAATTAATGGAAATCAATAGCAAAGCCAAATTAATAGCAATCTTTACTCTAAGAATAAATCGGACAGCACACGGAAATAGAACAGCATTGATTAATGATAGAATATGAAACAACGTTGGAAAGTCAAATATAAATACACAATGACTTAACACACGGCACACCTTAATAGTAATCTGATCCAATTATCAATCTCAGTTAGAAAGAGTACGACTGCGTTTCAAAGTAGAACAACATTGTTTATAGATCCAACAATCGCAAAGAACATAACTCCCAAGATGAACTCCGTAATGTTAATGAACAAGTGCACAGCACAGAGGCTCTGTAATTAAACAGCAACAGTATTATGTAAAGACTAGCAGTATTATATCAACACTTAAAAGAACAATGATACGATGCAGAGTCAATACAATAGTTCTGCCTTTAGAAACCTTAATAAATTAAGCATAACAGAGCATGTGATGTAAACTAAACAACACATCAGATTACCAAATAACGCTAATAAGCAAAACCACGCATAAACCAAGAAGATAATATACAGCAGCAGCACAATCCACCAGAGGCTGGGCCCTTAGCCGCCAGCGGATGCTGCTGGGCTACTTCAGAATGAAAAGAATGAATGGCAACCAGATTTATATTAAAATATCAAAGCAGAGTTATAGTGGATTACAACAAGAAATCGCTCCATCTCTCAGCCATTATCCATTCTCTCTTCCACCCTCAATTCTGAGTCTCTAATTCATCCTCAATTCCATCATTCGAATCCATCCCTGAAGTCCTCCCCCCTCTCTGATCTCTGTTCTGATTTAAATACAAAGAGAGCAGAGAGTGGTTACAATAGAGATAATTACAACATGATTCTATTACAAAATTGGATTGTTTCCAACCAATTGATCAACAAGAAGATATATTTCCATCCATCTCTCAACAAGAGCAAGATGAATTTGGCTTTGCAGCTGAGATTTGGAGGACGGCCGCAACAAAAAATCTGAGAAAATCGTGCTCAAAGAACCCTGCGTTTCTCTCAGTACAAGCCGAATTTGGGCAAACCGTTCTTTTCTAAAGTTAATTGGGTCCGTTCTGAACAAAACCCATGTTCCGGATTTTCCAGATTCGTCTTCATTTGCTCAGAATCTCAACCGCAAAACTGTCACTCCTTATTCCAGCGCATTTCTGAGTTGGCACTTTTAATGATCAAATCTTCAACCTGGAAATTATCTTGGAGGCTAAAAATGGTGAATAATGTTATAACCAATTTATTAAAACTATCATTGATAAAATCATGCATAATCATCAATTTATTAGAAATAAAGGAAGATAAATAATATTCATCCATAAGAGCATAAATCATTTATAAAATGGATTTAAATAATAAATTATAATAAATGACGTGATGAAGAATGGTAGAAATGGGTGGAATAAGCGTTCACAAGTGATAATAATAATGACATATTAACGGCCCAACACCTGTCATTCCTTTCTTGGTAGAGTATCCCCACCATCTCTGTCATTCCAAGAAAGCCTTTCGGAACACCCATTCTTCTTCTTTGGGATCAATGTCTTCAAGAACTTCTCCTTCTCTTGAAAAAATGCTTAAGGCTTCTTCTAAGACTCTTGGAGGTGTATTAGAAGGTGAAGTTAAAGGCACTCTAGCCCTCCTTGGTTGAGTAATACTTTGTGCTCTAACCAATTGTCCTTCCCCTCTCTTGATTTTAAGCCTAGTAAGCATCAAAACTTGCAAACAGTCAACTATATCTTTGCACAAGAAAAAATGCAAAGTAAAAATCTAGCTCTCATACCAACTGATCTGAAAATGGAATTATTTGTAATGCTATGCAAAGTATCCATTTCCATATAATTTAGTGTGCAAAGTGTTCTCCATGACTTGCAGGTTAAACAAAGTAGTTTTGGTAATGTTTCTGAGTTTTATGTGTGAGGATTTGTTAATTAAATTTACTGCTTAACATATCACAACAGAAATATACAGCAATTAAAATTCACCATAGCATAACACAACAAAATGTTGAGGTAGTTCACCCCTCCTGGGCTACATTTGTCAGTCCAAGGCTCCCCAATGGCATGTCCTTGCTTTATTAATTTGCTCAAAATGGTTACACGATAAAAAATATGCCTAAACAGGAAAAACCAACTGTAAATTTGACTTCAGAAGATAGAAAATAGCTATAAATGGCTTTTGTTTCACATTAAACAGTGAAATACAACCTAAAACAATGCCTCCTCCTTGATGGCCCTTATGGCTCCTTCCTCTTCCTTGAAGCAAAAGCTATTGTATATCACCTATGTTCACTCTGAAACTTGTTCCAAAAATATCCAGAAGGTTGAATAGACCCAAAATTGACTAAAATTTCATCTTGTTTGGTCGAAAATTGAGAGAGTTATGACTTCTGCAACAAAAATGCCCAATGTCCCCCAAAAACCCCACTAAAAGTGGGAGAACTCCAGTTAACTCCACTATTTTGGCAATTTCCGCCTGATTAGGTGGACTGCCAGTGGAACTGCCATATCAAACTGGCAATTAAGTTAAATTTTATGTGAGTGTTCACATGCGAAGATTGCGGAAACTGTTTGGTGGGTGGATAAGGTTTGAACCGCCGCATTAACGTCTTCAGGGTGGTCACATAGGTGGCATTAATCGCCACCGTAACCACCGGGTGGTAGCCCCCGGTCTCTGCCACAAGTCACATGGGTCAGCTTAGCACTGGGGCTAGCCCCCTTCCAAACTCCGCCATTTCATTTGTGTACGCCCATGCTTCTTCGAGCCCGGTCACATCGCTACGAGGTTTAGCCCTAAGGACTAACCCCACACTTCCGCCCATTCAACACGCCGACTGGACTATGCGTTCACACCTTCTTGAACATTCATAAGCCAACCCGACTAAACGTTTTCTGTCCGCTCGACTCACCAACAACACACGCAACGTTCCGGTCGGGTCGCCCTGCCCGTGTAGCCGGGTCGAGGGTTCGACTCCCATGACCACAAAATTTTCTTAACAAGCCTTTTCAACCAATGGCCTGGGGCCACATGGTAGCCTTTGGGTAGGCCACGTGGCACCCACTGATAGGCCCAAAAACATTAATAAAAATCACTTTGCCAATATATTTTTTTTTACAAAAATTGACATAATCAATTAGTCAAAAAGTCATGTTTTGGAGGTCAATGGATGATTTCAAACCTCAGTAACTTTATCATACGAACTCAGTTTTGAGACCCGTTCACGACGATAGAATCACAGTGACGAGACCTTTCGAGTTGTTCATATTGCAACCATTTTTGAGCATTTCCATTTTTGAGCAATTTTTTAACTTGGACATGATCTCCTGATCACGCCTCCCCATTGGGAAGCTTTTGGACCCCAAAATCCTTCAATTACCTGTTCAGAAGATGAGGGTACAGACCCCTCACCATTTCCACCTCCATCCATTTTTCCTTACTCGGTTTTCTGCCTTTAATACCAATCCGAAGATAATCGACACTTCCCCTCTTCGAAGTGTGTGTCCTCCTGTCAAGGATAACATCCTCTTTCATCTCATCCAAATATTTTGGTGAGAAATCCTCTATGGATGGCAGTTGAATGTCATTTTCAGATCATAAAGGAACCCACTCCCTTGCTTGTAAAAATGTTTTTGTCTTTTTGGTATAAAAATGAAGTAATTTTTCCCTCGAGCCTCATGCTCTTGCATCAAAACCCTAAGAGGTTTCTAGAAACCATAAATACATGATAAATTTCATTTATGTCCAAAGAGGCCATGCAAGGCCCAAGGCACATAATATCTAAGCTAATAAATGAAAGATAACTTAAAAATAACTCCTCAACCAACTCTGAAATTATTTTCCCAAAAAATCTTGAAAATATCTTTCAGTGTGTTTTGTTGACTATTTTGCAAGGGGGCAGCTTCATAGGTCTGAAGGCGCAACGCCTGTACAAGAAAACTAATCCATCTTGCAGCCAAGTTTTGAAGGCCTTCCTGATGTCGAAATTGGCTCTGTGATGGCTCGTTGGAAATCGTGTTGAGTCTACTTTCCAAAAAATCCCTTGGTTTTATTATTGGGTTCCATTAACCTATTAAAAAAGCAAATCTCCCAAGGATGTTGAAGGCGCATCACCAGTTTATGAAGGCGTAGCGCCTTTTACAGAGGGAATTTGGAGGCCTTCCCTAGGTTCAAATTATGCACATGATAGCTAGTTGGAAATTATATCCCATACAATTTCCAAATATATATTTTTTTTCTTGATTGGAGTTGATTTTACCTGTCAAAAGTTGATTCTCCCAAGACTGGTCAAAAAGTGTTGAATGATGGTGCAGAAATGCAAAGTTCTGGTGCAGACAGATTTTTGATGCCTTCCTCAACTCAAAATTGAGATCATGTTAGATCATTGGAAATATTATCCTATATAATTTCCAAATATACCTTTTTTTCTCTGATTGGAGTTGATTTGACTTGTCAAAATTTGATTCTCTCAAGACTGGTCAAAAAGTGTTGAATGATGGTGCAAAAATGCAGAGTGATGGTACATACAACTTTTGGATGCCTTTCTCAACTCCAAATTGAGCTCAAGATATCTCATTGGAAATATCGTCTAGTCTATTTGGCATTTGATGCATTAATAAAGTAATTTGGACACTCCAGCTATCAGAAAATGTGATTTTCCCAAGGTCACTCCAGAAGTGCAGAAATTCTCTCGTGACACATGTATTTTTGAAATTTCTCTAAAAAATGGACACCTATGTAAAATATGAAGGAGGTTTTTCTTCTTGGACCTATTATGGACATAAACCTCTCTCACAGTTTTCAAATTCATCTCAATTCGGTCACAAACATAGTTTGAATCAAAACTAGCCCTATGAGTGACAAATGGCTGGGCTCTTGGAATGAATTCCTGGAAAATGATGGAGGCATGATGTTTATGAGTTGGTATGGCTTCATTATTTCTGATATGACCTACCATATGGATATTTTTCTCCTATTCCTCTTTTCCATAGCAAACCCTATCTTAGTTGGAAGAGGAAATTAGGGTTTTGTGTAGGTAAAACATGGGATTCAGGACTACCTTCGAGAGGGAGGGGAATGAAGGGGTTAAGGGTTGTCTAAATTCTTGGGGAAATTTGTGGGTATAGGGATAGATGTTAGAGAGTAGGAGAAAGTGGAATTTCAAGGATTGAGTGAGGGGAAGGGGTCCAAAAGGGAAAAACACAGGCCTAGTCTCGAAAAGTGTCAAATTGTAGCAATAGGTTAGTTTTTGTAGAAAAATGATGAGTTTGAGGGATAGGAGTGATGGGAAGTGTTTAGGAAGGTATATTAAGGATAGGGGAAAATGAGGCAATGAATTTATAAGCATGAAAGGAGGCTAACAAAGGTCGGTAAAAGAACATAAGAAGTCTTTTAGGAGCAGCACGGTGACTATGGAATGGCAAGCTAGTGGAATAGTGAAAAATTTTCTATAAGGATAATAAAGGTAGTGAGATTTCTAAAAATCACAATGTTCAGGGAATTTTTCTTTTAGAAATCTGTAACCAATATTTAGTCATCTACAGATAGTCCAAATTACTGATGACTAAAAAAACCTACATTACTAGCAGTATCAAATGAGGGATCCTCTGAAGAAGAAGAGAATATGTGTATCCTTGTTAGTGATTAATATGGAATACTACTTAGACCTTTGGAAGACTCCATCGACATAGAGAGGAACTTGGATATATGTGGTGACTCTGCTAGCACCTCTGATAGCGAGGAAAAGGATCTAGATGAAAGTATCTATTTAGAAAAAAAGTTGATCTTTTATCTTAAAGATATCAAGGAGCTATCAAAAGAAAATCTCAAGCATAAGGATTAGTTGCCCAAGTATGAGCTTCAGAATGAGAAGTTTAGAAAAATAATATTAGATCTTAATTCTCAACAAGAAGAGGCTAGTAGACTAAATGGGATGTTGACTAGTCCACAACATGATATAGAAGCCCTTTGTAAGAGACAACAAGCTGAAGTTGTCTCATTGATATGAAACCTAGGAAGGGTAAGCAAAGAGCTATCTCAATATTGTAAGCTTGAGGAGAGAAGAAAGGAATTGAATGAGATGCTTGCTAAGAAAATATATCCTCTCATCAAGGCTGGTCTAGGTTTTAGAGAAGAACCAAGCCCCAAGAAGAAAAATGCTGAAGTGTCAGCTACCCAAGAAAAGGAAGTTGAAGATACCAACAAAAATAAATGGAAAGAAGTTGTAGGAAATAAAAAACAACAACAAGAGAAGCAACAAAAATATGCTAACCAAGAACATCAAGGAAAAAGGATGAACAACCAGAAGAGGCAACAACAACATAGAATTTCTTGAGGTAGCAACTCAAACAAATATGGAAAGCACATGAAGAACTAGCAGAAGTCCTTTCCCTCTCAAGGAAAAATCCTTCAAAGAAAAGGTATTTTATGTTATCAAAAACCTTTTCATGGGTACTATTTTTTTCTTGCAACAATTATGGGCATAAAACCATGAAATATAGATGGCTTGCAAGAAAAAAATATGTGATGGGTAGCAGCAACCCAATATTACACAAATCCACTAGGAGAAAGCATGATAGCAATAATAGAGGCCTTGATAGGAATGCTGCTAAGAATAGAAATTATTTTGTCCCACTTTTATATCATGCTGATTGCTGCAACTGTGGAAATGTTGGGCACAAGTCAATATGCTGCATACATGAGAAGTTGAGGCATGCTTCTTAGCATATGCAAAAAAAATTAGAAGCTCGAGATTTGAAGAAAAAAGGGAACAATAAAGTAGAGGAATATGAGTTTGTATTTAATGTTCTATGTTATAGGGACAATTTGAAAAGAGGAGAAATTAATCAGAAGAAAAACAATAAGAAATATCCTCTTACCCTCATAGCAAACCCCTTTATAAGGCTAATGGAAATAAAAATATTTTGGATGAAGAAAGAGGAGGTGAAGGATAAGTGCTCTCTAGTCATGGAAAACCAAGAAAGGGACTAAATATGGAAAAAGAAGATGCAAGAAAGAAATGTGGTTGTTAAGACTCGACCAATAATGAGATGAAAAGGAGTATATTCTACTAAGGGGGAGTAGATCCTCTAGCTCTCTTCATTAAAATAAGGGAATGGCATAAAGTTAGGCCATATAAGTCAGATGTAGAAAATCAAAGAAGAATAAGAAAAAGTGCATCTGAAAAATAAAGGGGGAGTCCACAACACTTTATGTTGTAGGAAGAAGAGAAGTTGTGATTGGAGTGTGGAATGACAAGAAGTTCACAGTCAAGTCAGGTCCACAAGATCTGTTCCCACGTAAATGCAAGGAAGAAACTACAGGAGATCAGAGAGCATTGACTCAAGGGGAGTTGCTTTACTAAGCAGTAATGGGAAACAATTGTCAGCCACAAGAATAAATATTTCATTTGAAAATAAAGGTTTGCATCTTGGATGAAATACCCTGATTTCATTTAAGTTGTGAATTTGATTTTTCCTAGTAGTCTTATGTTCATGAAACGTTGTCGGTGCATGGTTTGAATGTTCCTTAGATTTAAATAACACCTATTTGTGATGAGAGGAAAAGTGTGGAAGAAACATGAGGATTGGCCATCAATATGTAGACGTTATGAGGTGTATACATCAATTCCAAATGGGGATATTGTTGGAAATTTGGCATTTCCTAGATGACTAGTGGTAGCAAGTGTGTTGGAATTGATGTCAACAATCATGCTAGGAGATGTGTTAGGAAGTTGGAATAGTATGAAATTTGGCAAGAGTGTTGGCATTGATGTCAACCAAACTAGCATGGATGTTTGTCGCAAAAAGTGTTATCTTTGAATTCCACTAGGATAGTTGTGATGGAAATTGGGCTAGGAGTGATGTTCATGGTGTGTCAAGCTCAAGGGGAGTCTCATAGTTGCTACAGTATCTTGTAGAGAATCATCAAAGTAGAAGGCTTATTAAAGAAGCCATAAAAATATGAATATGATGGTTGGGAGTTCTAGATTTTGGAGGCACCTATGCATCAGAAGATCAACATAAAGGCTCATGTAAATGGTGTTAGGGTCCCATGATTTGGCAGATTGGCAGACCAAATGACAGGGTAACATGGAACCAAGCTTTGGAGTCCAAGGACCTAGCCTTCCTGGACTCAGAGAGGGATCTCTCTATTGGGTGCAAACGATGTGTTCTTTTTTCTCTAAGGTTTTGATTTTAGGCTAGTTATTAGGTGTAGGGTTTGTTGATTGTTTTGGTTGGGAAGATGGTCAAATGGAATAGGTGGAGTGAGATCATTAAATCCATTGGACTCGTGGAGTCAAATGAAGTCAAGAGTGTCTAAATGATGAAATAGAGGTGTTGTAGGTTGGATTTAGCAAGGTTAATGGATCCTTAAGGTGATGTATGAGGTGTAGTGAACATTAAGTTTGGGAAAGACCGAGAGGTCTTAAACATATATAGTTTTAACAAGTTACTAGTCATGAGATAGGACAAACCATTAAGTGCAATAAACAATACTACTAAACTAATAAACATCCGAGAGAAACATCTCCAAGAAACATATAAAGCATAAGAGCTTCTAACTTTAGAAATTCACCTTCAGATTTTGGGAAAACACATAAGACAATACAAATAACTCAATTTATGTAGAGAGAAATCCTAAACAGCATATATCAAGTTATTGGGAACTCTGAAATAAGTTTGTAAGCATGGACAAAGGGCAAGATTGAGCGAGACCTTTTTGACTTAACCTAACAATAAATATTTCACAGAAAGGCTTCAAGATAGGGTTTTGAAAAATTCAAATAAGCAGGGCATACCATGAATCATACTTGTAAGCTAGCATACTAACCATACATGAAACAAAAACAATTTATGGTGGACCTAAGGAGCAGTCAAGAATTCCTTAAGATGGTGAAAAGAGAAAACATCAAAGCTATAACAAACAGGAGGACTGAGGTGCCTCAAAGAACATGTCTCAACCTATACTTTTATGTTTTATAGCAGCCAAGAAACATGAAACATAATGATAAAAAAGGAAAAAATAGACAAATTAGGAACACATCACCATTCACTAAGCTATGGAATCCTGCAAACAAGCTTCTCCATCATCAATCCAAACAAGCCATTCATCCACTTCACAAAACCAATTTCTTCTCCAAGCTCATGAAACCATGTATATTGCTCTTCGAGATCATCAAATTCCAAAAAAATACATAGGGGCCTCATGCTCTATTTATGGATAAAATTAGGACTAAAACACTAAATGTGGTAGGAAAATGTCAAATATAGTCATCAATATCATTTATGGCCAAGAGACCATGCAAGGCCCAAGGCACATAATATCCTAAGAAATAAATGCCAAAATAAATATTTGCACCTAATTCTAGCTTAATTTGCCTCAAAAAACTAAAAAATATCTATTTTCAATAAATGAGTGTGTTTTGTTGACTTTGGTCCAAAACACACTAGGCAACCTTTGTGCATAGCGCCACTTCAGTAGAAAATATGGTCTCTTGCAGTTGATTTTTGGACCCCTTCCCAACACCGGATTTGGCTCCGTGATGGCTCGTTGGAAAGCCTGATGAATCTAAATTCCAGAAATTTTTGAGGTGTGCTGATTGGATTCCATTTACATATCCAAAAACAAAATCTCCCAACACTACTCTGTATGCAGCACCTGGTCTGAAAATGAGGCAGAAAGGTTAATTTTTTGATGTGTTTTGACCTTTTGAGGGGGTAAAAATGCTCCAAATGATCTAAAAATTGGTCAGAAGACTGATGGTGATGTGAGAAATCCAAAAATGCAAACTTTTAGAGCTTAGGATGCACCAATTTTGTGCATAGCGCCTAGGGTGCTACGCACAGAGGGGTCAAAATTTGGGAAAAACAAAAATTTGTTCAATTTTCCTCAAAATTTGTGGAGAGGTCCCTCAAGAGGTCTTGGACACCTGTTGAGAAGCCTCAACCAAAATTCCAAGGCTTTCATGCACTTTTTCTATTTTTAGGTCTTCTAGCTCCATGAGGGCCTTCTTCAGTTTAGCACAAGCAAGCATTTTTTCCCTTGCATAATGCTTGGTCATTTTATTTTGTAGGGCAAGGCCTCTCTTTACCTATTTGAAATGCTTATGCTCCTCTTTGTAATAGTGGATGACACGTTGTGCCATCTCAAAGTCTCTTTCCCACTCTTGAAGCTGTGCATCTTTCTCCAAGAGAAGCAATCTAGTGTTCATCTCCTTGTCCTCATTGTCACTATCTAGATCAATGAATTGAGGCCCTTGAGAAGTCCTCTTGATCCTTTTACTTCTCCTTACCCTTACCTATTTCTCACCTTTGTCCATATTTTTATTGCTTTTTTATTTGTGCTTGATAGCTGGAGGAGAGATGGCCCTTTGCCTTTTTGAGGCAGTAAACACATCTCTTTCGCCTCTGTGGTAGGTGCATGTGAGAGGAGTGATGAGGGTGCCTTGATCTTTGGTGAAGTCACAAGCTTTTTCATCTTTGTCATGGCTTTCATGAGTCACTTCATGCTTCATTGGGTCACTGATTTCTTGACCTATTATCATCTTCATTTCCCTCACTATTTTCCATGCTTTCTTTTTGGCCTTCAAACTGATCACTACTCTCCTCACTTGCCTCATTTTGGCTTTGTACTTCATTGATGTCCTCTTCTCTATCACTTTCTGCACTGTCATATTGATTTTCTTGGTCATTTAGAGGGTGATTTGTGTCATGACTATCATGAATATTTCCTTTCTCATCACTGATTGTCTCATTTTTTCCACTACTGTGGTCACTTCCTTCATCTTTAAACTCTATTTCAGCCTCATCACTTGTCTATTCTTGGTCTTTAATTTCTTCATCCTCTCCTTCTATTTCCTTAGGATCATGGTATTCATTGTTTTCAACACTTTTTTCACTATCATTGGGCTCACTGTTATTCTAAAACACATCCTCCTCTTGGCTACCTTGTGCACTCCCTTATTGATTGTCAACTTCATTGGTTTCTTCATAATCCTCTTGGTCCTCACCCTGTTCGTCATCAACACCTTTTTCTGCACTTGATATTGTTTTATTGGTGTCTTCACTATCACTATTTTGCTCAAATTCATCACTGTCTTTCCCTCCATGGATACCATGTTAATATTCCTCTTCCATGTCATCAACACCTTCTTCATTATGCTATGTACTTTCCTCACTGTTTTCTTCACTTTTCTCATCATCTTCTTTCTCTTCATTGCTGCTGTGATCATTTTTTTCTTCAACATTGCTGTCCTCTTCATTGTTTTCTTCATCTAACTTTGTTTCTACCTCACTGTTTTCTTCCCTTTCACTGTCATCTGCTTGTTCATTATTGCTACTGCCACCATATTCACTTGATTCACTAGGAGAAGAGATAGTAGGTGAGTTTCCTTATGGAGAAGGCATATGTGGAGATGATGGAGGAGTGGAGGTAGGTGGGTGTGAAGTGGAAGGAATTTTTTTTTGGCTGAAGGCTTGTTAGAACGCGCTCAAATTTGGCTTGATAGGCCTTTGGTTTTCATCACTACTGGTATGGATTTCTTCCTCAGAAATGGTGACTGGCCTGGAACAAAATGTTTTAGCTTGCTTGAGAGCCTTTAGGTCTAGAGAGGGTAAATGAGTGATGTGAAGGAAAATTTTGGCAAATGAGGGCAAGATGAAACAATCAGGGAGTGTTTTTAGGGATTAGAGGTAGGTTTGTTGGCACTGAGTGTTTTTACACCTAGGACAACTCTCAAATTTGCAAACCCTGCCCTAGGAGGTCAATAAATTGATTTTTATGGAGACTAGGGTTTGGTCACATTAGGCCTTTAAATACCTTCTCAATTTATGAAAAAACTACTTGGAAGGTAATGAAGGAAGCCACCAACCTTGTCTAACCCTTTGCAGGAGCTTGGAGGAAAAAATTTCGCTTCTGGGCACCTTTGGGCAAACTTGAAAAAAACGTTGCAGGAGCGTAGCACCACCCGACTACACGTTCATGTCGGGTCGGGCTGGCAGGTCTATGCGCAGCGCCTGAGGTCTTCTACAGGCAAGTCAGGCTAGTAGATGGGCTTGTCGAGCCGGTAGGAGCACAACATTGGGTGAAATGTGGGCAGGTCGGGTCATTCTGAGCCTATGTGTAGCGCATACAAAGATGCATATTGCCTCCCTCCTAGCGCGCAGTGCAGTGTTAATTTACACTGTCGCTGCCTCCTTTGTGCGTAGCACCGATGGCTAGGTGCGTAGCGCCGACCTTGGTGTGCAGCCCCTGAACTATTTTGACCAAATTTCCCAAAAAACCTTAAAAACTCCTTTCAATGGCTCTCTTCTTCTCTGTAAAGATGAAAATGAAGTGGGAGAGAGGGAGAAAATAATTTATACTCCTTTTTCCAAAAGTATTTCAAGATCAAAACCTACTTGATAAGGTTTGTTTCTCTTTTTATTTTTTCACTGTCTTTTTGGCTCCTTTTGGTCCTGTAGGTGGCAGAGTTAAAAACATGGTTTTTTCTTTGCTGGAAGCCTCTTAATGTTCTTATTTTTCTCACAAGATTTCGTCGAATTTAAACATGTGCCCTCAACCCATACTTGAAACAATCAGCCCTTTTGAAGAAGTTTATTTTGACCAAGTTTGGTGAAAACATATAGATAGTGAAATTAGTGCTTCTGTTTTGAAGGTTTTTCTTCACTTTATCTTCTTTATGAACTTCAACACTTGTAAATATTAATCTTGTGAAAATGTTGGCACTTTTTCTGGGAGTCTTCATCCCTGTAGGTTTATGCCTTTAATTGCTTGGTTGAGAGATTGAAAAGGAGAGTTTTAACCTTCCTTCAACTGACCTTATATTATGTATTTATCTTTAAAACAATGAAAAAACCTCTTCGTATGAAAAATCCTAGCAGCAAGCATCAACAATCCCTTTAATCTTCTTGTTGGCCATATTTGTGAAAAAAATTTGGTTTGTTTGTCTTTACAAGTTTTTCTGTAGGTAACCTTTTGTGACAGTCCTGCAGAAGTGTCACTCAGGGTTAATCTATCTCTTGCAGAATATGCTCTTGATAAAGAAACCATCTTGGAGGCTTTACTGCTCTTAGACTAGCTACATGTTTGTTCTTCAAACAATTTTGACAATGATGTATCTCTGGTTGGGAAGGTGAGAAAATTGAACTATTTTTGTGTCTTTCCATGGCCACTTCTATTCTTGCAGGTGCCTACACAATTCTTTGCTCTGGATGACTGTCTTTTGGAGTTTTAACACCTTTCCTCTTCAATAGTAAACCATGCTTATCATAATTATCTCTTTAGGCATTTTTACCTCATGCTTGCATCCTTGGACCATTTGAAAATTCCTTTGACTGTTCTTTTGAGAAGTGAAAACCTTGAACTAATATTTTTGGCCCTTTTTCCGATACCCTTTATCATATTTCTTCCTTTGGTGCTGTGGAGTATTGGTTTTTATGTTTTCCTTTTGACCCTTTATGTCTTTGACTTTACCCTTTGAAACCTCATATTTTTTGTACCAATACTCTTTTTCCTTTTGTACCCTTGGTGATGTGGAGTCAATGCCTCTTTGCCAAACCCTAGAGGGCAGCTTGAAACCCTCCAAAACCCTCTATTGTTATGAAAGAGGTTTTGTTATCACCTTTCAACCAGTTTGTCAACTTTCCCAAACTCCTAGGTTTTAGGGTTGCTTAGAAAAAAGTAACGAGCGTTGTCTTCTAAGTTCCCAAAACTCATTACTCATGTGTAAATACCTTCAATAGTGCACTAATGGAGCTTGAGGTGACCTTTACTCTTGCAACCATAATACTGATTTATTGCTTGGTCAAAAATAGTCATAAACCCTCATTCTTTTCAAACATATGCTTGTTGATTTCTTCTTGCTATGAATGGTCTTCTTATGATATTTTTCTCTTTTACCATACCCATTTCTAGTCTGATGGCTATTTGATCCTCTTGCATAAATGTGAGAAAGGGGCAGTTGTCCCCTACAAGATTTGTGTTTTAGACCAAAAGGCCTCATCAACTTTGGACAAGGTCCCCTGTCTTTTTCTTCTTGGAATGCAGTTTCTTCATATAGGAAAAACAGAGTTTGTAGGGCACCAAATCCACCCTATGACTTTGTGAAACCCTAGGTGACCTAGTGGAGGATTTCCTGGACTTGGTTTTTGGACTAAGACCTAGGATTTGGGACCATCAAGTGTAAGATAGAGTTTATGGTAAAATAATGTATTGAAGATCCAAAATCCAATGTACTTGATTTATCTAAAGAACCTATAGAGATAGTTTGAGACCATCAATGTTTGGGAGATGGGGTTATTGTCCAGTCTGCTGATTGGTGGTTCAGTGTTAAGAAAAATGACAGTGTTTTAAAATACAGACTCTGTACTCAAAGGTGAAAGAATATAGACAGAAAGAGTGACATAAGCCACTAATGGGTTTTCTAGGATTGGTAAGCAGAGCTGGACATGATGGAAAGATGAAATAGTGAAAATTTATCTTTAAGGGTGATGAAGGCAATGAGATTTATAGAACTCACAATGTCTATAAAATTTGTTTCTAGAAATCTAGGGAAATCATTTAGTCATCTATGAAGGAAAAAATTACTGATGACTAACAGTGGCTCCACTTGGGGAGGGCCGCTCTTTTTCAGGAGGTGTCTAGAATTTCAGATTTTTGGCTTTATGGAGACCAGTGTCTTATCCATTAGGCATATTTTTACCTTTTTTTTATTTCCTGATGTTTGCTTGAAGCTATGATCTCAACAATCTGAAAGACGTGATTAGCTCATTTCATCTCTACCTACCCAAACTAATTTCCTAATATTTTCTCTTCTTTAGGTGCATTTGGACAAGCAACCTTGACATTTATTTATTTTTTTAGAGAAAAATAAACTATCTACTTTTGCCTTATTTCTTCTCGGAGCTCGGATTAGACTAATGAAATCCTTTGATTCTCTACCTATACTATTCAATTGTCATGGTTAAACTGTTTGACATGACTTATTCACTAAGCTACAAACATGAAATTGAAAACATGGCTAAATCAGGATTAGACAATCTGACTAACCATGGGTTTGTGGCATAAAAACAAGTTGTGCACAAATGTTATTTTTGTACAAAATAAGACTAGGAAAATCAAGGCTAGGATACATTGTTTGCTACTCATCCCTATTTTTCTATTTGGTTCTGTTTCAGGCATGTGGAACTAGTATCTTTATACCTAATCTATCTTTTGACCAGTCAAGCTTAAATAATTTGACCCATAATATTTCACTAACTTATCAAAAATAAATTTAAAACATGTTTTAGCCATGATTAGGCTAGATGACTGAAAAAATACTCCTTTATGCACTAGTAGTGGTATTACACACTTTCAGTAGTTCTATTTTTTTTGGGTATAGGGCTTTAACTCTTTTCAAATCTGCCCTCTTTTCCATTTTTCTTTTTTTTCTTTTTTTCTCTTAATATCCTTTCATCAAACAGTGATATGTATAATGAATGAGAAGTTCTAACTAAGACTCTAAATGGCCATGGTATTTGATTATCCTATCTTCCACGGGATCATCCACTAATTCTCTTTCATTAAACTCTTGTAGATAAGGAATAGGGCTATCTATTTTTGAGGGCATGGTACATGACTTCTACCAAGAATTGTCAAACATGCTAAGTTCTTTTTTATATTTCTCCCTTGAGTTTAGTTTCCAAACCTTGCTTCTATGAAAGAAACTTTCCAGGTGAAAAAGGCATTCTTCATTAGCTCCCAAACAAATGAGAAGGTCATCAATGTATATCATAGTGAGAAAGTTGGTAACATGTGGCATGACCTCTTGGAAGGTGTCTTCAACATTCCTTATTCTAGGAAAAATTTGGTCAAGTATGTAGTCATCCCAAGGAAATTTTGAAAAATGTCTTTGTGTTGATTGATTTGAAGTGTTATCATCTCATGAAAACCTGAAACACTACCAATCAATGTCACCTTGTTAGAAACTCCTATTTTTGGCATTGGATGTTTTATCTTGGGAAAAGGGTGTTTGGACTCCATGGAGGTTCTTCCTAAGTGTCTAAAGTCCATACATAGTCTGCATCCTTTGGTTTTCTTTGTTAGTGATAGGATTTGTCCAAAGGTTTCATAGCTTTTCTTGGAAAAAGGCTTATTTTGAACAATGTTTATGTCATCAGGTTTTGAGATTTTACTTCTATAAACAAGAGCATCCTGAAACTTTTTGCATAACCTCAAGTATTTGAGTTTTGTGTGTAATGGCAAGGCTTTGGCTAAGTTAATTACCTTGGGTATTCTTAGGCTGCCTATGTTGTATCCCTCTATATTAGTTTCAACATACATCCCTTTAGGATTGATGACAACATCAGTGAGAGTCAACAGTTTTTCTGGAGGAACAAGACTCTCTGATAATGAGGTGTCTAGATAAGGTAAGAACAAAAGATTCCTTTGATTCAGATCAACTAATATTTTTGTTCTGTGAGGGCATCTTATCATTTTGGGATAGGTAAAAGGGAAGGGTTGTGTTTTTGATGTTTTTCCTCCTTTTGAGCAACCTGATCTATATGTCAAACTGACCATTGGTTTTGAGGTTTCATTGTTATTTTGTAGAGTGTCATGTTTGATTTTATCATGATGTGTTTGTTCAAGGCTGCTATAGGTTTGAATACTGGGTTCTCTATGTAAAGACTGGTTTAGCTATTTTAGTGTGTTTTTATGTGTTTCAATTTCATATACCTACTCATCAGTGTCTACTTCATCATATAATATGAAATAATAAAGATTTGAGTGAATAGAATAAAGAAGAGTGTTGTTTGATCTGTCCTGACTGCTAACCATATACTTCATATGTGATTCTTGGTACAATCTCCTTGTCTGATTGAAAACATGGATGGTTGCATAGGACATATCTAGTTGAAGGTTCCCCTGAATTTTGGCTCCCCAAGATCTGGATAAGAGCATGCCATACTTGGGAGGAATATCTGCCACTACTATGTCCATGACTAGATTCTTAGCAGGCACTTGTGCTAGGTTGACACAAAGGTCCTTGATAAGGCCCAAACATTTGACCCTAGTAGAATCGAAGGAGTATAGGTCTTTGTAAGGTTTAGTTATTTCTAGGCTTAATCTCTCCATCACAACTTTGGGCATGAGATTGTGAGAGGAACCAAAATCTAGCATGGAATTATGTAAGATTTTGTCATATATGTTTAGGCTGATATAGAAAGGGGGAATGGCTCCTTCCTGATACTTTCCTTCTATTTTGGGTCCAAACAAAAACTCAGGTGTGTCATTAGCCAAGTGCAAAGTGTCAGCATCATTTCTTATGTTTAGTACCTTCAACATCTAAGACCTATATATGGGTTGAGTAACCAGTTCAATGAGGGGCATATTTATCTTGATTTTGGCAATCTCTCCCTCAAAACTGAAAGGCACTAGTGTTTTGGACATATTAACATCAGCTTTATCAGCCATGATCTTTTCTACATTCTTAATTTATTGATCCTGATTTGGATTTTTAGTCAAAATTGTTTTCTTAGGGTCACTGGTTGAGGTACTAGGACAGCTAAGGTCTTTTCTTGGCAGGCTGATTTTTCCTTTGTTTGCTTCAGCTTTCTTAACCATAGTGTTGACATTCTCTACTGTTTTATTAGAGGTGTTTTCAAGTACTTTCCGAACAACAACATCTATTTGGTCTTTCTTGGCTGAATCTAGGTATTTTTTTCTCCTAAGATCATACTTCTTATGGATTTCCATGATGGCATTTTCAAACCCCAAGCGATAGTCTTCAAAATCCTCATAGTTTGTGTCAGTTTTATCTGAGGAAAAGAAGCCTTGTTCTTCTTCGGTGAGAAAAAACATCTTCTTCATTATCAGAACCTATTAGATTTATATGGTTTTCCTCAAGTTCTATAATTTCTCCTTCTTCCTCATCTACACAGTTTTGTTGAAAGGGAGGTCCGATTTTTTGGTCATTTTCCCTTTGTTTGATTTGAGGGGTATCTCTTCTGAAGTTTTGAGTTCTGTTTTAGTTTTGGGAGTTGGCTTGGTTGTCCCTAGGAGGTTTCCTTTCATTTAAGTTTATCTTCTCAATAATTCTCTCCACAGTCCTCATTAGGCTGTCCAATTTAGAATCAGAGGAGGAGGTTGAGGGCATGGTTTCATCCTTATAGGTTATTCTCTTCTCTGATTTCAACCTAGCTCTCTTTTCAATTAAGTTTTCCTCTGCACTAATTTCTACTTTTTGCATTTCTTCTAAAGTTTCAGGGTCTCTTTCTCTCAATTGGAAAGTCATGTCTAGGTCAAAACCTTCAGGGAATTTCACCAATGCTAGGCATTGTGGGGGTTTCATGTGAGGTGGGAGGGCATTATACACACTGTTAAACTTGGTGCAATAGTCTTGCACACTTTCTCCTAATTGCCTTTTAATATTTTTGTATTTAGACAGGAGTTGGAGGGGGTTTTTCTTGATTTCCCATTTGTTTATAAAATTTTGGTAGAGGGAAGGGAGGTCATGTATTGAATTAGGGGCTAATGCTTTGAACCATTTTTTGGCCTCTCCCCCTAGGCTTTGTGCAAATATTCTCATCTTAATGGTTTCTTCCTCTATCTCCATGTAATCAAAAGCATCATTGATTTTATCTACATGTTGTTGGGTAGTGATGGATTCAACCCCTGTGAAATGAGGAATCTCAGACTGATAGTCATTTGGCAAAGGTGCTAGGGGTTGAGGTAAGGCCAAAGGTGCATACCAAGCTACCATGATGGGAGTTAATGGATGTTTTACAAGAGGTGGGTTTGTGAAAGGGAGTGTGTGATGAAGTGGAGTGGTTTTCATAGTGGTGGTATGGATGGGTGTGGCGGAAGTACTTGGACCAACACACAGATTTTGAGTAGACTTGGTATGGAAAGAAATGAAGTGATGGAGAAGCTGAAAGTCAGGTGGTGTGGAAGGAGAGGCTTCTCTACTCAAACTATGGTGCAACTCTAAGGGTTCAAGGTCAGTTTGGTC
The DNA here is from genome assembly GCA_034641835.2 of Pinus albicaulis. Classification (NCBI taxonomy): domain Eukaryota; kingdom Viridiplantae; phylum Streptophyta; class Pinopsida; order Pinales; family Pinaceae; genus Pinus; species Pinus albicaulis. Next base: position 1,401,653,499 of record CM076579.1, on the reverse strand, counting down.
AATATCAGTTTGAGACCTGTTTCTGAAGAGGTTGCTGGTATGGTGCAAGTCAAACTGGGGATCTTGCAAAGCTGTAAGATATTCAGGTACAGAGATTTTTCTATTGACGGTCTTAACAGTGGTTAATTTTCCAAATCTAGAAGTTTGCCACAAAATCTTCTCTCGGTCATCAACTATGTTGGGATGGTTTGGGTCCGGATGAGATTTGGTACTGATCCTATGTGAAGCCAGATTTCAATTTTCAAAATTCAGAAAGGTTGAAAGTGTTTATGATTGTTTCTGAAGGCTGACCTCTCTTAATGCTTGGTACTTATTACAATATATGAATGGGTTCATAATCTTCTTAGGGTTGGTGTGAAACAAATATAGGAAGCCAAATGAGTGCTAATGAAGTAATAGGCCTACTGGAGGATAGTGGAGTCACCAAGTGGATATTTCTTGATGTATTTAAGGATGTATGTTTATGGTCCACCACCAATAAATAACAAGAAAACAATCTAAGGATGTTTTGGGGTTTTCTGAGTCTCTTAAAGTTTTTGAGAGTGTCCTATAACTAAGTCATCATTTTTATAGGATGATAAAACAAATAGAGTCTACTCTTTGGCTGATAGTGTGTGTTCATAATGATTTGATGAGAACATCTGAAGTCCTAAGGGTTACTTAGTTTTTCACTAACTCAGAAGGTCCATCATGATCACCATTGTGTTAGTGTGGTGATGAGGTAGCATATAAGACACTAGATACTATCAGTCATAGGATTCTAGAGTTTTAAGGAATACTTAGATTGCCACTAACTCATAATGTCCCACCATGATCGCTAGAATGTTAGTGTGGTAATGAGGTGGCAGATTAATCATTGGACACTCTTTAATAAGGGATTCTGGAGTCATAAGGGATACTTAGATTGTCACTAACTCAAAAGGTCCCATCGAGATCGCCAGAACGTTAGGGTCCCGTGATTTGGAAAATTGGCAGAACAAATGACAGGGTAACATGGAACCAAGATTTGGAGTCCAAGGACCTAGCCTTCCTGGACTCAGAGAGGGATCTCTCTATTGGTTGCAAAGGATGTGTTCTTTTTTCTCTAGGGTTTTGATTTTAGGCTAGTTGTTAAGTGTAGGGTTTTTTGATTATTTTGGTTGGGTAAGATGGTCAAGTGAGATAGGTGGAGTGAGAGTCTGTCAAAGCCATTGAGCATCGAGTCAAATGAAGTCAAGGCTGTCTAAATGATGAAACAGAGTGTGTTGCAGGGCCGATTTAGCAAGGTTAATGTATCCTTAAGGTGATGTATGACGTGTAGTGAACATTAAGTTTGGGAAAGACTGAGTGGTCTTAAACATATATAGTTTTAAATTTACAATTCATGAGGTAGGGTAAACCATTAAGCTCAATAAACAATACTCTAAACTAATAAACATCCAAGAGAAACATTCCAGTGAAACATAAAAATAATAAGAGCTTCTAACTTTATAAATTCACCTTCATATTTTGCGAAAACACATAAGACAATACAAATAACTCAATTTATGGAGAGGGAAATCCTAAACAGTATATATCAAGTTATTGGGAACTCTGAAATAATTTTGTAAGCATGGAAAAAGGGCAAGATCGAGCGAGACCTCTTTGACTTAACCTAACAATCAATATTTCACAGAAAGGCTTCAAGATAGGGTTTTGAAAACTTCAAATAAGCAGGGCATACCATGAATCATACTTGTAAGATAGCATACTAACCATCCATGAAACAAAAAAAAAATGGTGGACCTATGGAGCAGTCAAGAATTCCTTAAGATGGCCAAAAGAGAAAACATCAAAGCTATAACAAACAGAAGGACCGAGGTGCCTCAAAGAACATGTCTCAACCTATACTTTTCTGTTTTATAGCAGCCAAGAAACATGAAACATAATGATAACAAAGGAAACAATAGAAAAATTAGGAAGACATCACCATTCACCAAGCTATGGAATCCTGCAAACAAGCTTCTCCATCATCAAGCTAAACAAGCCATTCATCCACTTCACAAAACCAAATTCTTCTCCAAGCTCATGAAACCATGTATATCTCTCTTCAAGCTCATAAAATGCCAACAAAATACATAGGGTCCTCATGCTCTATTTATGGAGAAAATGAGGACTAAAACCCTAAACATGGTGGGAAAATGTCAAATATAGTCATAAATATCATTTATGGCGATGAGACCATGCAAGGCCCAAGGCACATAATATCCTAAGAAATAAATTCCAAAATAACTATTTGCACCTAATTCTAGCTTAATTTTCCTCAAAAAAATCAAAATATATATTTGCAATAAATGAGTGTGTTTTATTGACTTTTGGTCCAAAACACACTAGGCAGACTCTATGCAAAGCGCCACTTCAGTAGAAAATAGGGTCTCTTGCAGCTGAGTGTTGGGCCCCTTTCGCGACACCAGATATGGCTCCGTGATAGCTCGTTGGAAAGCCAAATGAGTCTAATTTCCAGAAATGCTTGAGTTGTGCTAATTGGATTCCATTTAACTATCCAAAAATCAAATCTCACAACACTTCTCTGTGTGTAGTGCCTGGTTTGAAAATGAGGCAGAAAAGTCAAATTGTTTATGTTGTTTGAACTTTTGAGGGGGGGAAAATGCTCCAAATGATCTGTAAATTAGTGAGAAGACTTTTGGTGATGTGAGAAATCAAAAAATGCAAACTTTGAGAGCTGAGGATGCACCAATTTTGTGCATAGCACCTAGGGTGTTGCGCATAGAGGGGTCAAAATTTGGAAAAAGAAAAAAATTGTTCAATTTGCCTCAAAATTTGTGGAGAGGTCCCTCAAGAGGTCTTGGACACCTGTTGAGAAGCCTAAACCAAAATTACAAGGCTATCATGCAATTTTTCTCTTTTTAGGTCTTCTAGCTCCATGAGGGCCTTCTTCAGTTTAGCACAAGCAAGCATTTTTTCCCTTGCATAATGCTTGGTCATTTTATTTTGTAGGGCAAGGCCTCTCTTTACCTCTTTGAAATGCTTATGCTCCTCTTTGTAATAGTGGATGACACGTTGTGCCATCTCAAAGTCTCTTTCCCACTCTTGAAGCTGTGCATCTTTCTCCAAGAGAATCAATCTAGTGTTCATCTCCTTGTCCTCATTGTCACTATCTAGATCAATGAATTGAGGCCCTTGAGAAGTCCTCTTGATCCTTTTGCTTCTCCTTACCTTTAACTTTTCTCACCTTTGCCCATATTTTCCTTGCCTTCGTCTTTGTGCTTGATAGCTGGAGGAGAGATGGCCCTTTGCCCTTTTGAGGCAGTAAACACATCTCTTTTGCCTCTGTGGTAGGTGCATGTGAGAGGAGTGATGAGGGTGCCTTGATCTTTGGTGAATTCACAAGCCTTTTCATCTTTGTCATGGTTTTCATGAGTCACTTCATGCTTCATTGGGTCATTGATTTCTTGACCTTGAGCTTAATTATCATCTTCATTTCCCTCAATATTTTCCATGTTGTCTTTTTTTCCTTCAAAATGATCACTACTCTCCTCACTTGCCTCACTTTGGCTTTGTCCTTCACTGAGGTCCTCTTCTCTGTCACTTTCTGCACTGTCATATTGAGTTTCTTAGTCATTTAGAGGTTGATTTGTGTCATGACATCTATCATGACTATCATGAATATTTCCTTACTCATCACTGACTATCTCAATTCTGCCACTGGTGTGGTCACTACGTTCATCTTCAAACTCTACTTCAGCCTCATCACTTGTTTTTTCTTGGTATTTAATTTCTTCATCCTCTCCTTTTGTTTCCTCAGGATCACGGTCTTCATTGTTTTCAGCACTTTTTTCACTATCATTGGGCTCACTGTTATGCTCAAACACATCCTCCTCTTGGCTGTCTTGTGCAATCTCTTGTTGGTTGTCACCTTCATTGGTTTCTTCATAATCCTCTTGGTCCTCACCCTGTTCATCATCAACACTTTTTTTTGCACTTGAGATTGTTTTATTGGTGTCATCACTATCACTGTTTTTCTCAAATTCATCATTGTCTTTCCCTTCATGCCTACCATGTTCATCTTCCTCTTCCATGTCATCATCACCTTCTTCATTAATCTCTATACTTGCCTCACTGTTTCTTCACTTTCCTCATCATCTTCTTTCTCTTCATTTCTACTGTCATCATCTTTTTCTTCAACATTGTTGTCCTCTTCATTGTTTTCTTCATCTAACTCTGTTCTACCTCACTGTTTTATTCCCTTTCACTATCATATGCTTGTTCATTATTGCTACGACCACCATCTTCACTTCATGCAATAGGAGAAGAGATAGTAGGTGAGTTTCCTTGTGGAGAAGGCATATGTGAAGATGATGGAGGAGTGGAGGTAGGTGGATGTGAAGTGGAAGGCAAATTTTGCTAAATGAAGGCTTGGGGACTGGAAAATACATCATGTGAGATAAAAAATTCCCAAGGGATTCCTTGCTCCTCCAGCTAGTGTAAAACAATCATCTTAACCAAGGAGTGGTGAAAAAGGCTCTGCATTTGGTGGGCATAACTCCTCTTCTTGACCACTGAAGCCGTTTTTTCATTACTCCGGTAGAGATAATATGGTAGGTTTAGTAGTTTAACCTTGGTGAAGTGCATTAGTAGCCTTATGTGATAAGAATAAACCCTGGAGTACCTTCCCTCACAAGTGAAGTACTTGATAATCTACCTCATCATTAGAGCATACCTCTCTAGTAGGTGGGAGAAGGGTAAAACAACCTTACAACCTTGTTGACAGCTAGGTTTGAGGTAGGGCTCATAATAGCTTAAGTCCAATTCCTTCTGTTTAAACCATCTCTCACCAATATCTGGTATTCCTATGAATTTAGCAATGGATTCAGATGAGAGTTCAAAATTCACTCCTGCTAAGTTGACTTGGTGGTTTTGTAGGTTGAGAATAAACAACCTAGTCAAGTCTAAGTGGCTTTGGACTTGTTTAACCTTCTCACAAAACTGATAACATCTAACATCTTGAAAACATGCAGGGATCGTGTGAGAAGAAGTGATTAGAATGGTGTCTAAGGGCTCAAACCTATTAACCCTTCCTCCCTTGTGCTTTGGCTTGACAAGCCTTTGGTTTTCATCACTGCTGGTATGGATTTCTTCCTCAGACATGGTGAATGGCCCAGAACAAAAGGTTTTAGCTTTTTTGAGAGCCTTTAGGTCTAGAGGGGGTAAATGAGTGATGTGAGGGAAAATTTTGGAAAATGAGGGCAAGATGAAACAATTAGGCAGTGTTTTTATGGATTAGAGGTAGTTTTGCTAGCACTGAGTGTTTTTACACTTAGGACAACTCTCAAATTTGCAAACCCTCCCCTAGGAGGTCAATAAATTGATTTTTATGGAGACTAGGGTTTGGTCACATTAGCCCTTTAAATAAATTCTTGATTTATGAAAAACCTACTTGGAAGGTAAGGAAGGAAGCCACCAACCTTGTCTAACCCTTTGTAGGAGCTTGGAGGCGAAAATTTCGCTTTTGGGCACCTTTGGGAAAATTTGACAAAAAAGTTGCAGGAGCGTAGCGCCATCCGACTGCACGTTCAGGTCAGGTTGGGCTGGCAGGTTTGTGCGTAGCGCTTGAGGTCTTCTGTGGGAAAATCAAGATGGTAGATGGTCCTGTCAAACCAGTCAGAGCACAGTGCCAGGTGAAATGTGGGTAGGTCAGGCCATTCTGAGCTTGTGCGTAGCAATTGCATAGGTGCGTAGCGCCACCCTCCTGGTGCACAACGTAGTGTTAATTTACACTACCGCTACCTCCTCTATGCACACTGCCAATGTCCAGGTGTGTAGCACTGGCCTTGGTGCACAGCGCCTAAAATTTTTTGACCAAATTTCCCAGAAACCCTTAAAAAATCCTTTCAACAACTCTCTTCTTCTCTGCAAAGATGAAAATGAAGTGGGAGAGAGGGAGAAAATAATTTATACTTCTTTTGAAAAGTATTTCAAGACCAAAACCCACTTTATAAGGTTTGATTCTCTTTTTATTTTCTCACTGTCTTTTTGGCTCCTTTTGGTTCTGTAGGTGGCAGAGTTAAAAACATGGTTTTTTCTTTGCTGGAAGCCTCCTAATGTTCTTCTTTTTCTCACAAACTTTCATCGAATTTAAACATGTGCCCTCAACCCATACTTGAAACCATAAGCCCTTTTGAAGAAGTTTATTTTGAACAAGTTTTGTGAAAACATACAGATAATGAATTTAGTGCTTCTGTTTTGAAGGTTTTTCTTCACTTTATCTTCTTTATGAACTTCAACACTTATAAACAGTAATATTGTGAACATGTTGGCACTTTTTTTGGGAGTCTTTAGCCCTGCAGGTTTATGCCTTTAATTGCTTGGTTGAGAGACTGAAAAGGAGAGTTTAAACCTTCCTTCAACTGACCTTCTGTTATGTATTTCTCTTTAAAACAATGAAAAAATCTCTTAGTATGAAAAATCCTAGCAGCAAGCATCAACAATCCCTTTAATCTTCTTGTGGGCCATCTTTGTGAAAAACATTTGGTTTGTTTGTCTTTACAAGTTTTTCTATAGGTAACCTTTTGTGACAGTCCCGCAAAAGTGTCACTCAGGGTTAATATATCTCTTGCAGAATATGCTCTTGATAAAGAAACCATCTTGGAGGCTTTACTGCTCTTAGACCAACTACATCTTTGTTCTTCAGGCCATTTTGACAATGATGTATCTCTGGTTGGGAAGGTGAGAAAATTGAACTATTTTTTTGTCTTCCCATGGCCACTTCTGTTCTTGCAGGTGCCTAAACAATTTCTTTTCTCTAGATCATTGTCTTTTGGAGTTTTAAAACCTTTCCTCTTCAATAGTAAACCATGCTTATCATAATTACCTCTTTAGGAATTTTCACCTCATGCTTGCATCCTTGGACCATTTGAAAATGCCTCTGACTGTTCTTTTAAGAAGTGAAAACATTAAACTAATATTTTTGGCTCTTTTTCTGATACCTTTTAATTACCATCTTTCTTCCTTTGGTGCAGTGGATTATTGGTTTTTATGTTTGCCTCCTTTGACCACTTTAAGTCTTTGACTTTACCCTTTGAAACCTCATATTTTTTGTACCAATACTCTTTGCCCTTTTGTACCCTTGGTGATGTGGAGTCAATGCCTCTTTGCCAAACCCTAGAGGGTAGCTTGAAACCCTCTAAAACCTTTTTCTATTATGAAGGAGGTTTTTTTATCACCTTTTAACCTATTTGTCAACTTTCCCAAACTCCTAGGTTTTAGGGTTGCTTAGAAAAAAGAAACTAGAGTTGTCTTCTAAGTTCTCAGAAACTTCTCAAAACTCATTAATCATGTCTAAAGACCTTCAATAGTGCATTGATGGAGCTTGAGGTGACCTTTACTCTTGCAACCCTAATACTGATTTATTGCTTGGTAAAAAACAGTCATAAACCCTGATTCTTTTCAAACATATGCTTGGTGCCTTATTCTTGCTATGAATGGTCTTATTATGATATTCTTCTCTTTTACCTTACCCATTGCTAGTCTGATGGCTATTTGATCCTCTTGCAGAAATGTGAGCAAGGGGCAGTTGTCCCCTGCAACATTTGTGCTTTAGACCAACAGGCCTCCTTAAGTGACCTCTTTGATCAGCTTTGGACAAGGTCCCCTTTCTTTTTCTTCTTCGAATGCAGTTTTTTCATACAGGAAAAATAAAGTTTGTAGGGCACCAAATCCACCCTATGACTTTGCGAAACCCTAGGTGACCTAATGGAGGCTTTCTTAGACTTGGTTTTTGGATTGAGACCTAGGATTTGGGATCATCAAGTGTAAGATAGAGTTTATGATAAACTAATGTATTGAAGATCCAAAATCCAATGTACTTGATTTATCTAAAGAACCTATAGAGATAGTTTGAGACCATCAGTGTTTGGGAGTATTTTGGGATACACAACCAAGTTATTTGATTGGTGGGCTTAGGTAGCAGTGGGGGGTTTTTAGGCAAAACAAAGCAGAAGATTTGGGCCAAAGGTGAAAGCATATAGACATACAGAGTGACATAAGCCACTAATGGGTTTTCTGGGACTAGTAAGCTGAGCTGGACATGATGGAAAGATGAAATAGTGAAAAATTATCTTTAAGGATGATGAAGGCAGTGAGATTTCTAGAACTCACAATGTCTATAAACTTTGTTTCTATAAATCTAAGGAAATCATTTAGTCATCTATGAAGGAAAAAATTGCTAATGACTAACAAATGGTATATTTTGAAATATCCTGGTGAGATATTTATAATGGTATGATGAATTCTACAAATGGCACTCTAGATCAAAAGTTATGGGAAGAAAAATTTAGGACCTTAAGTCCTTAGGAGAAGTACCTAAAACCCTGGAAGCCCAGACAGTTGGAAGCTGAGAAGTTTATTTAAAAAGGATATGAGATTACAATGAGTCGGGGGGGTCAGAAGCTTGAAACCCCAAAAGGTCAGAATCCCGGAAGGTAAAAGGCTCAAAAGTTTAGAACCCTATAAGGTCTAGAACCCCAAAACTCTATTTAAAAGAAAAACTGGGATGGCATGCAACATGGGTTGTAGGAACAAATCCTGGAAGGTCGAAATCTTGGAGTGTCAAAATCCCGAAGGGTTAGAATCATGGAAGGTCAAAACCCCATAAATTTTTATTAAATTAGTTTCTTAAAAGTGTCGGGATGGAGGGCTTCTGGCATTGGTTTGGAAAAATGTACGTTTTATTTTTTTGAGATATATCTTACAACAAGGAAATAATTTTGTTATGTACTTGATAATAGAGTTTTCCAAGTAATATTTCTGTGTAATTTTGATATACCTATGTAAGAATACCATGTAGTATTGATGCAGTGATGTGTTGTGCTGAGGTTGTGAAGTTTCCTCTAAGAATGATTATCCATGAGGTTTTTTGTGTGTAGATTTGATGTGTGTGGAAGAGTTAAAGACTATCACATGAATCAAAGTTTTTTATTGTTGCAAGACCGATTCAAATTATAAGCATAGCTTGATCAATTTTTGTGTGAGTGGTTCCTCCATTTTACATATCTTCTGAAGGTATTCTTATAAGTCTATAGCATAATTCTTGAAATATAAAAGTTATATATTTTGTAACAGTTCATGGAACAAAGTTGAAAGCCATGTTTTTTTATGCTTATAGAGGGCCAAATTTTGGCCACTGGCCATTTTTTAGATACAGTAAGGACAAGCTAACATTGAATATTTATAATTATCAAGGTGTAGTTATGCTAATTCCATTGTTGATTATACATTTTGTATTTGTTCAATAATGAATTATGGGGCATTGTTGGGGCTTCCTATGTGGTTGTTGTTGTTATGAATGAGGTACAATAGGGTAGAAACTATTGAGAAAAGGCATGACTGAGTTGCTTTGTTACAAATGATGTACTAACTACTATGTTGGTGATGAGATTGTTACTATTGGTTTTGTTTTCAAGTGTAATGATGACAAAGCTATAGAATATATCATCACAGTGTTAATGTTATAAATGATAGAGGCTATATGAGTTGAGGTTTAACCACAAAATTGTGAAAGGATAACTTCATCTAACTATTTACTGATCAAATGTTAAATATTTTTTCTTTTGTGACATGATCATATGTTGAGCAGAAATGTTCATGAGGATACCTTGAGGGTTCTATTGTTCATAATTTATGTTGTAGGGATGTGTACATGAGCATGTTAAGGTTTGTATTGTAGAGATATTTTGTAACATGTGTGTTGAAGAAATTTTTATGAAACTTTTTCTCTCTAAGTGATTATTGACCTAGTTATTGATAATAGATTTAGTTGTTGAGATATTGAGTTTGTGGAGTTTAAGTGTTATTGATAATAAATGAAGTGTATTGTTGATGTATTATTGAGTAGAGATGAGTTTGCAGGACGAGTTTGTATTGATTTTGAAATTGTGCTAAAAAGAGTGGATCGAGTTTGAAAATGGACTAAATGTAGGTCCACATTGATTTTAGGGGTCGGTGCCTCAATCCAGTGGATGCCAGAAAATTGATATGAGGTAGTGGGTGCCATTCGAAACAGTGCAAGGGAGTATGTTCTTCTTGTTGGTGTGTTCTAGAGAAATACTGAAAGGGAGTAGGTGTTGATGAAAACTTAAATAAACTGAGAGGGGGCGTGAATCAGTTTAGTAAATTCATGGAAATTAATTTTATTTTCTTTAACCTCATTAAATGAACAATTAAATGAGCATATCGACACATAATGACTAGAAAATTTTATATGCAAACAACAATTAATAAGTAAGCCAGAAACATCATGTCAACACATAATAGCAACACATATGGACACCAGATATAAGTGGAAACCCATAAAGGGATAAAACCACGATTTTGTTATTGCTGTTGATTTGTACTAGAAAACTTGAAGGTTTGATGAAATTTGCAAGTGGAATTTTTATGTCTTTTATGTAATTAGGAAAGTTTCAATAACACTTACATTAAGTTTTTAAACTTAGTTTTACAACATAAACAGAGACAAAAATACCATAACAAAAATACAAGACAACAAAATGATGAAGGAGTTCACCTCTGCTAGGCTATATCTCTTGGTCTAGCTTCCAATGTTGGGCCTCTTTCATTATATTCTCAGATATGTGTTTACATGGATTTGAAGTGCTCAAAATGAAACAATAATGTCTACAATTGATCCAAAACATTAAAAAACCCCTAGATGGGCTCTTTATGCACTCAATTTGGTCAAAAATTGACTAAGTTGTGCTCTGGTGAAATTTTACTACTGACTTATCTAAAAACCACAACCACCTGCAAAAAAACTACAATTTTAGCCATTTTTGGCACCGCTGGGTGAAAAATTCACCCCACACCAGCGAGATTCGAGCTAGATTCAATGCAAATTGTCGCCTAGTTTAATTGTGCAGTGACCCCATGAGCAAACAGATTTGGGCCATGTGGTAAAAATTCCGTTGTTGGATGTTGGTTGGTTCAAAACTTCACACCAATGGTATAGGTGTGGCTCTGATCATGGTTAGGTTGTGTTAACTTTGGGTTCAGGTTTAAATTGTGCGCCATACCATAACTCTAACCTCGACTCTGTTTGAACCGTAGTTGAACTTTGGTGCAGTTTAAACACCACATGCCATAAAAAAATCTCTAGCTAGGCTTCGTGATTATGGTTGATGTTGAAGTTCAACATGAAATTGCAACACACACTCTAGTGTGGGACCAACAGGTCTTAGCGATACATTAGTGTGAAGGCCAAATTAATTAATTAATTTGGTGCAGTGTCTAATTTCCCTTAATTAAATTGGACAATGAAATGTAATCTTATCTCATGATCATTTGTAACAGTTAGCTTAGTGTGATAAACTTAGTTATCTCATGTATTTCGAGTTGAGGGTGGTTGGTGAGGCATGCAGAGTAATTCTATTAGTTATGGAGTTCGAATTGCAGTTGGTGCATTAGTTTAATGCATGAGTAATTAGTTAATCAGTTAGGTGAGTTAAAGTCAGTTGAACTAGTTATAACTATCTGTTGCACTAGTGAGAGATCAAGTGAATTAAATATGATTTAATTCAAAATCAGTGATCTACCATGCAACTAATGATTTACTATTAATAGTTGCATGCATGTCAGTTACAGTGGAGACCCAGTTGAGACAAAGACTAAAGGGATGTTAACTATCAGTTGTGTGATTAGTAGGTTGCCCACATGCAACCAGACATCCATTGGATTGCCCATGATCCTTGCTCAGTTTTGGAAGGCCAAAATTCCTAAAGAATATGGATTGCATTCATCAAGAATTGCACAAGCAAGGCAGGTTGTTTAGAGGCTGAGAATTGGCTAAGTTTTGGTCGATTTTGTCCGAGACAATGTGAGACGATTAGTAGAGTGCAGGAGACTCTTTTGAGAAGAGTGCATTGTAATTGTTTCATGATTTCATGGTTAACATACAATATAAGATAGAGGGGTTTTGAGCAGCAAGCTTTCCCCAGGAAATTATCTGTGTTGTGGTTTGATTTTATTCTTTCTTTTCTTAATGTTATTGGAAATTGTTATTAATTTTCACAATTGAATTGTATAAGGATTCAATATTCAACTTTAGTACATTGTTAGATCGGATTGAATCCATTGATATACATATGTTTGTATAATTTCTACAGTTTATATTGTGGTAAGGTTTCAAAACCCACCGAAGTTCATACATGTCATCGAACTGTGGTATCATTTGTTTGATCCATGGTTTGGGGTCGAGGTTAACCTCATGCCCTTGGCACCCACCTGCGATCTCATGGGTTGGGTGGATCGGGGACCATGAGTTAACCCTGGCCCCAACCCCCAACATTGAAATGGTGAAAGTTTAAATACGCATTCGACACCATGGTTTATAAGAACCACCAGTCGCATGTAGGTAGGACATCGTGTTGCCACATCAAAGGTTACGAGTTCAAATCTTGTGAGGTTGTTCGACCGATATAACAAAATTTTAATACATATTCAGGAGGACACGTGGCAGCCAGCTACTGTTCCACGTGGCTCTCCACCATTGGTCCAAACCTCAACCAATCACAAACAATGAAAATAAAATGAAGAAACTTGGTGAAAAACCATTGACCCAAAAATCACAATCAGCTTGTCCAGTCACACTGCCCAGTCATCCTATAGACTTCCTAGTGAGCGTACCTAACCAACCTATACATTTTTTTAGTTCTTTAGGAAAAAATTTAGAACGCGATATCAGGAGCATACGATATCAATTTTAAGTGATGTAAATTGTGTTAGATTCATGGAGATGAAATATTCGTTTTGGCACCAGTTTCAAGCACTTTTGAACACTTTGAATTTTGATCACTTTACTAGTACACTAGATCATTCCTCCCCACTAGAAGCTTTTGTACCTCCAACATATCACTTTGAGTCAACAAAAAAATGAGTGTATAGTTCCCTCACCCTTAGAATCTCAATCCATTTGGATTTTCTTGGAGTTTTCCCTTTGAGCCCCACAGGAAGGTACTCCACGTTCCCTCATTTTGAAGTCCTTATTTTTCTTTCAAGGATGGTGTCTTGCTGAAACTTCAATATATTCAGGAGAGAAATCTTCAATTGAAGGAATATGAACATTTTGTCCATGATATTCAATCAAAGGAGGCTCATACAATCTCAAATTATCAACATTAATAACTGCATATATTTGCATATATGAATGAAAATCCAACCTGAAGGCGTTATTACCAAACTTTTCTAAAATCTTGAATGGACCATATCGAATTGGTTTCAGTTTTTTACCTTCTCCTTAGAGTCTTTCTTTGCTAATGTTAAGCCAAACTTCATCTCCCACTTGGAAACTGTGATACACATGATGCTTATCATGTCTTGTCTTGTACTTGGCTTGACTATTTTCCTACTGTTCTTGAACTATTTGATGTACCAATTGAACTTGTTCAATGAATCTTTTGGCCTTATCTATGTCACTATGTCCATCAATAGCAAAATATTTCCCAAATATAAAATCTAAAGGATATTTTAGTAAGTATCCCAAGCATGCCTCAAATGGCAACGTTCGAGTCGATGAATTATTGGCCTGGTTGTAAGCATTTTGAATATAGTGAAAATGTTCATCCCAAAAATTAGGATGCTTGCTGTAATAACCACAAAGAAGATGTATCATCTTTTTGTTCACCACTTATATTTTTCCATCTATTTGCAGATGGAATGATGTGCTCTTTTTCAATTTTGTGTCCATGAGTCCCCACAATCTTGGCCAAAAGTTTCTGAGAAAGCGAGAATCTTGATCACTAACAATGGATGTGGGCAACCCAAAATTTACCCATACATTATGAAAGAATAACTTTGCAGTCTGTTAAGCTGAAACCTGAATTTTACAAGGCATTAAAATACACATTTTGTTGAGCCTATCAACAACTACATAAATATAATCATGACCTCTCCTAGACGTAGGTATACCTCCTAAAAAATCCATAGAAACACTTTCCCATGGACGGGAAGGTACTAGAAGTGGTGTATAAAATCCCAACTTTCTATTGCTAGGCTTACTGGCATCACATAAAAAACATCCTCTTACAAATTGTGACATGCTTTCAACCATACGAGAATAATAACAATACCTCTATAATTGTGCCATTGTCTTACCTACACCGAAATGACCAACAATAAGATAAGTACGTGCTTCCCTTATGATGTTGACTCTTTCTCCCTGTGGAATACATAGCTTGCCAAGATGATATAACAAGCTATCATGCACATGATAATATAATTTCTCTACATGGTTACCTTGACACAAAGTCACATATACATCCTTAAAATCATTATCTAGAGTATATTTCTCAAAATAGATATCATGCATGACAAAATTATGCTTAAGAATAATGGATGCACTAAAAATTGGTCTAGAAAGAATATCAGCAATCTTGTTATAGACACCTTTCTTATACCTTATCACCAAGTGGAATTTTTGTAGAAAACCCATCCATTTGAAGTGCCTCACTTGTTGTAGCTTTGTTTTTTATTGTAAGTATTGCAATGGTTGATGATCTGTGTGAATGATTGTTTCCTTATTTCCTTACCTATCAAGTAATGTTTCCACTTTTTCACACTTTGCACCAATGCATACAATTACTTGTCATATGTAGAATAGTTAGTCACTGCACCATTAAAAGTTTCAGAATGAAAACATATGAGCTTATCACTTTGCATCAAGACTGTGTCCATGGCATATTCACTTCCATCATTTTATATCTCAAATGATTGTCTCAAGTCGAGAAGTGTAAGTATAGGTGTTGAACTGATCCTTTCCTTCAATTCATCAAATTTTTTTTTGTTAGTTTTCCAACCCATTGAAAAACCTGCTTCACACTTTTTAATGCATGCAATGGAGTTGTAATGGAAGAAAAATTAGAAATAAAATTTCTTCAAGATTGGGTTTCTCCCAAGAAATTTCTAACCTCTGTCACTATCTTGGGTTCTTGCTAATTCAAAATGAATTCGACCTTTGAGGTATTTATTTTCAACTCACCCCCTCCAACAATATGACCCAAGTAGACTAAAGAAGTTTTCCCCAATTCACATTTCAACACCTTTAAAAACAAATTTTCCTTCTTTAAGACATCTACCACTTACTTGAAATGCATGATATATTCTTCACGGGACAGTGTTTAGAATCAATATGTAATTTAAGTAGACTATCACAAAATATTCTAGCAAAGGCCTTAAAACATCATTCATAACCCGCATGAATGTAGCAAGAGCATTACAAAGCATAAAGGGAATAACCAACCAATCAAACAAACCTTTCTTTGTTTTGAAGGTTATATTCCATATGTCTCCTTCAACAACCCTAATCTGATGATAGCCACTCCTCAAGTCCAACTTAGTGAAATAAACTACATATTTCAAATGATCAAGTAAATCATTGATTCTAAGAAGAGGGTAACAATTCTTTACTGTAATTTTGTATAATGCTCTAAAGTCCACACACATGCGCCATGTACCATCCTTATTAGGCACTAAAACAATAGGTGACCCACATGGCGATGTGATTGCTCGTATAATCCCTTTATCAAACAAAACTTGGATTTGTTTCTTAATTTCTGCATTTTCCATCACTGAAATCTTGTACATGCCAATTTTAGGAAGAGGACAATCTTATTACAATTGGAATACATGTTGGATTCCTCTTTTAGGAGGAAATCCATTTAGGCTCCTGAAAAATCTCAAAATATTGGTTAACAACCTTAACCAAACCATATTTTAACTTTGCATCACATCCTTCAAAAGCTTCATTCTCAACATCATTCTTGGGTTTCATCATCAAAAGTAAAAAATTCTTGCTAGAATTAACAAGCCTCTTCATTTGTCCAACATTCACAAGAGATATATTTAGCTTCTTGCGATGTGCTATAACATTATACAAAATACCATATTTAAGAAAATGATACTTGTTTTCATGGAGATGAAATATGGCTTCCCTATCATAAAGATATGGGCTTCCGAAAAAAATGCCACATATGTCTAATGGAACTACATCAAGTTTTACCTCATCAATGAAGTTTGAAGTAATGGTGAATTTCAGTTTGCATTTTTTAATTACTTGCAATTTTGTATTGTCACACACCCAAACTAAAGGATAAGGTTTAGGATGAGGAATGGTTTCCAAATTCAACTTCTTGACAATGTTTTCTGAAATGAGGTTTTCTTGTGCTCCACTATCAAATAAAGTGTAAATTTTGTTATGTTTTGAGATAACTGTAAGATGGAAAAGCTCTATTCTTTCCTTTTAATTTTGAGTATCATTGAGGTTTTTTGAAGAACTAACACTTGCAATGGAGTCCATACCTTTCAATCCCATTGCTATGATATTTGTTTTATCTCTCGAATCAGATCCTAAATCATGTTGTGTAGTTGTAGCAATCTTTTGCTTTCCTTTGTTGTTAAAATTTTTGGGTCTCATATTAGGATGAAGTTTCCAACAATGGTATTCATCATGGCCTTATTTTGAACATTATTTGCATGTAAAATTTCCCCCCTCTTTCTTCATGGAAGCATTATTATTCCACTTTCCTTCGAATTTTCCATTTCCTTTGTCTCCACCCTTAAATGGACTTTTACTACCCTCTTGTGGAACATTCTTCCTTCTTGCTTCTAGATGTGTTTCATGTACACAAACCTCATATATATTTGTAGGGTTAAACATGAGAATTGTATGTCTCAAGTAGCTATGTAAACCTCCAATGTACTTGAGTAAAGTGTCTTGAGAGGATAGATATACACCCAAAATCAATGCTTTCCTTCTAAAATCTTAGGTATAACTTTGCACATTTTGACCCTTTAATTGCATAATTTTTTTCCAATCCATTATTGATTTTTGCATGTATGCTAAAGGATAATTTTTTCTTCTTAATGCAACCACAAAATCATTCCACGAAGTTATGATCTTACCTCTTTTCTTGATATCCTCTTGAGTTTTGGCTTCCCACCAAATGAGTGATGCACTTTCTAAACTTAATGAAGAAAGCTGAATCTTGACCTCATAATCTACGATCCTTTGTATCCTACAATACACTTCAAGATGACAGACCCAATTATCTAATTTCCCAGCATTTTCCTCTCCATTATACATAGGAAATTCAAACTTTATGTCAAGTTTTAAAAATGGAGTTTTACCATGTCCCTTTGGAGAATGTGGAGGTGTTTGTGAAGGGGTTGATGTAGAAGATGATGATGGTGAAGATGAGGGTGAGGTGAAAGGTGGAGGTCGATGTGGTTTATCACTATTCCCTCCATTCCATTGGAGGTTTTCCTCCATTTCCTCCATTTCCCTTTGTAGGATTTGAGCTCTCACCATATAATATTGAGTTCCTTTCCTCATAAAGAACTTTTACCATCTTAGTCATGTCAAAGAATTCTTTTCTGAAAGCCTTCCCATCCACAGTCATATTTTTTGGCTCTCCTTCATGTGCCATGATTGGTGAGGCCTTTGGTCACACTTGAGGTGAGACTTGTGGTGAAGATTGTGGCAAATGTTCTCTCCTTGAACTAGCTTGAGGACTTGCTCCCACAAGCTTTCCTTATCCTCTTTTGAGATTCAATATTGTAAGCATAAAAAAAAACACTTGCAATAGAATTAAACCCTCAATACAACCAAAGAACCCAAGCTCTTATACTAAACTGATATTAATTAGAAAACTTGAAGGTTTGATGAAATTTTCAAGTGAAAATTTTATGTCTTTTATGTAATTAGGAAAGTTGAAATAGAACAAACATTAAGTTTTTAAACTCATTCGAAACATAAAATAAAGACAATAGTACCATAACATAAACACAAGACAACAAAATGATGAAGGAGTTCACCCCTCCTGGGCTACATCTCTTGGTATAACTTCCAATGTTGGGCCTCTTTCATTATGTGATAAATTATGTGTTTACATGGATTTTTAGTGCTCAGAATGCTAAAATAATGTCTCTAATGGCTCTAAAACATTCAAAAGCCCCTAGTTGAGCTATTGTTTCACTCAATTTGGTAAAAATATGACTAAGGTGTGCTCTAGTGAAATTTTACTGCTAACTGATCTGCAAATCACACCCACTTGCAAATCATCCTACAATTTCTACCATTTTTAGCACCATTTTCTCACAAATTCACCCTGTACCGACGAGATTCATGCCGGATTGGGTGAAATTTTTTGCCTAGTTTCATTGCATGGTGACCCCAAGAGCGAATAGAGCAAGGCCACGTGGAGAAAACTTTATCATTAGATGTGGGCCAGCTCAAAAATTTGCACCAATTGTCTAACTGTGGCTCTGACTGTGGTTAGGTTGTGTTAACTATGGGTTTGAGTTTGAATTGTGCACCATACCAGAGCTCTAACCCCGACTCTGTTTGAACTATAGTTGAACTGTGGTGTATTTTAAACATTATGCACCATAAAATAAACTCTAACCAAGCTTCATGATCGTGGTTGATTCTTTGGTAAGGTTTCAAAACCCATCAAAGATCACACCTGCCATCGAACTGTGGTATCGTTTATTTGATTAATTTTTTTTGCGTCGAACTACGGTCTCATGGGTTGGGTGGATCGAGGGCCAGGGGTTAACCTCGGCCCCATCCCCCAACATTAAAATGGTGAAAGTTTAAATATGTATTCGACACCATGGTTTATAAGAACCACCAGTGTCATGGTGGTAGGATGCCATGTTGCCACCTCGAATGTCCCGAGTTCAAATCTTATGAGGCAGTTCGACCAATATAACAAAATATTAATACATAGTTAGGATGCCACATGGCAGCCAGCTATTGGCCGACGTGGCTCTCCACCATCGATCCTGTTATCACTCCCCCCAACTTTCTAAGGTTGTCAAGAATGGAATTCAAATAAGATAACCAAAAACCAGGCTTTAGGTCAGGTAGCTAGCCCTACTAAGACCAGAAAGGGCTCTCTCAATGTCACTTTGCAGTCAAGGAAATGACTGAATATATAATGATCTTAGGCTATGTATATAAGCTTAGTAAATAGGGTTTTTGTTTGATGTTTCTTGTGCTAGATAGGAAATGACAATTAGGAGACTAGGTCTAGGGTTTAGGTCAAAATTCAAGTTCAAGCTGCAGAGATATGGATGAGGCCAGGTAGGTAGCTTGAAAGCATGCTTATTTTGTTCATTTTGTATAGGATGAAATGAAGGAGAATCTGAATAATAATTTAGGTGAATTCATTCATTTAGAAGAACAAATACATATAATTTAAGCCTTGTTAAAACAAATCATGAAAGGGCATGATTTCTTCTTATAAACTAACAAGATAAACACATAGAAGAATATATGTGAAGAGGGTATTATATCATTCAACTTGATAAGATAAACATACATAAAAAGAAAAAATACTCCAAGGCATACCACAGGAGTCTCAACACAAATTCTGCAACATTGTCTTTGATCTCATTCCATAAGCTTGTACAATAGCTCCATTGTAAGAAACAACTATCCAACCCAACAAAAGACTAAAGTGGGTCTACTTATAGAAAATATGAAAAATGACACCTCATAGGGTCTAAATCCCATCCAAAATGCATCATAATTACATGAGATGAGTCACTTCCTAGAATCTAGGGAAGTTAGCAACCATTCCCTCAAATTCAGCGAAAGACTAGGAGTGTGTGTCTCCCACATTAAATTACATGTCTCCTCATGATAAGGAAAAAAAAAACTCAATCATTCCAATGATAGCTCGAAGGAAGGTTAAACCTTGAAATTATGACTTTTTCTAGTGTCACAAGTGTCCTTAGGTAATCCAATGTAGAAGCGTAGCGCCTATTGATAGAAACATAGCGCCATTTTTCCAAAGCATAGCACCTATTTGGAGGTGATTTTGAGGGACTTTTAGGGCTCCAAATCCAATATGAAAGATAGGTCAACTATCATTGTGTGTCTACTTTCCAGAACATCTTGAATTTTGAGAAAACACCCACCAGAAGGCCTCCAAAGATTGATTCTCCCAACCTCACTCCAAAAGCATAGCACCTGGTCAAAAAAACTAGTAGAAGCATAGAAAAATGGTGGTTTTTTGGATTTTTCTTAAAAATTAGAGCTTTTCATGCAAAACAAATTCTAGATATGGAATTTACAAATAAAAATGCATCAAACCATATAAGACAATATTAATTTAGGTGTCTTGAGGAAAAGTGTAGTGCCTTGGCGCTACGTTTCTATGAAGGCAGAATTTCAAGATTAGTGCAAAAATCACCAAAAATACCCAACTTGCTCAAAAATTCTCAAAATTTGTTTTATGACACCTTTGAATGATGTGCTAAATATCCAAGGAAGCTATAGCCAACAAATCCAAGCTATCATTCTCTTTTATCATCATTTGAGTTTCCTTAAGAATTTTCTTCAGTTGCTTAAGCCTAATTTGGGAAATTTTTTTTCTGGCACAATAATGGTTTTCCATGTGTCTCTAGAGGTTTTTGTCTCTTTTGGCTCTCTTCAAAAGCTTCTCAAAATTTTCATTCACCCTTCCTAACTAGTATTATTTGTCTTTATTGATCTCCATAGCTATTAACCCATCAAAGGTCAATTGTTCAAATGGATGAGATGATTGTATTTCAAGCTCCAATGCCCTCATAAGGCCTCTTGTCTTTGGCCCTCTTGGTTGTGTTTCAGTCTCTATGCCTTGCATTCGATAAAAATCCATTACTTCTTTCTCTTTAGCCTTATCTACCTCTAGGTCTGCCTTAGGTTTACTTTAGAGGAGCTGCTTCACCTTCAATCGCCAGTTTTCTTGCTGTAGTAGGGTTACCATGACATTAGCCTTGGAGAGATTGACTTTAAGCTCTTCTATCTCTTACATATTTTTCCTTCACGATTTTTTCAATTGGCTCTTATTTCATCTACTCTGCCACCTTAACCTACAAGTGCGCTTGTTCATCACGTTGGTGCCATGGTGATTCAACCTGATGCATGAGTGATTCCTCCTCTATTTCTATTTTCTCAACTATAGTATCAAGTGTAGATACACTTTTGATGGATTTGGGAGAAAACCCCTATCTATTTCCTTTCTCATAGGTGTCAGTGACCTCAACAACCCTAGGAGCCTTTGAAATTTGAGCTTGCTTGCTGGAAGAGTCAACATCCATTGGTTGTGTTGATATTGATTGTGATGGTATGCTATGAAGTACAGGAAGACTAGTAGTGGGCGTTGCTGCTACTTTCTCCATGAAGGTTTCCCAAGTCATGTTGATGGCTGAGAGATGATACAAAACAATGAGTTTGACTAGGCCATGGTGGAATAGATTTGGATAGTGATCTTTGTTTTTGCTCTGAACCTTTTCAGTCATTTTAAGAAGACTTTTGTACAAATATTTTGGCAATTCAAGTGGTTTAGTAGACGTGAAGAGAATCAACAATCCATTAGAGGAAATTTTAGCCTAAAAGTGGCCTCCTAAGGAAAAATAATATAATAGTTAAAAAAATAAAATAATAGTTATGAATTTTCAAGGGAAAAGAAGAAAACTACTTTTTTTAGTTGTATGTTTTACTTATATCCTTATAAGTTTACTCAAATTTCAATTGTATACACTCATTGAATGAGGAATTAAACTTCACATCTAACAAGTACCCATTATGCATACTTTTGAGAAGACCCTTGTTGATAAAAATTGAAGATACATTAAAAAAACGTGCTCAACACACTTTTTTAATGTATCTTCAATTTTTATCAATGTGGATCTTCTCAAAAGTATGCATAATGGGTACTCGTTGGATGTGGAATTCAATTCCACATCCAATGAGTGTCTATAATTGAAATTTTAGTAAACACATAAGGAGATAGGCCAAAAATACATTTAAAAAAAAAAAAGAAAGTAGTTTTTCTCATTTTCCCTCCAAAATATTTACATGTATCTCTTTTTAAATTTAAAGGATTTTGATTGGTTTACATATTATGACATGGAACTTATGTGGAAATTTCATGGGCACTTTTAGGATGAAATTTCCTCTAATGTGACTAGGTACCTATACAACCTAGAGAATCTCCCTTCACATGTGAAATATCTCATAATTAACCTCATCAAAGGAGCATATTTATCAAGTAGGTGCCTGAAAGGGAAAATGTACTCAGGGTTTTCTTTGGCATGAGGTCTAAGGAATAATTTTTAATATTCAAGGTCTAATTCCATTCCCTTGAACCACTTTTCTCCATGACTAGAAATACTTGTTGCTGAAGAAATCACTTCTGCTGATATGTTGAACTCTACACCTGCAATGATTGCCTTTCCCATGCTGAAACTAGTGGCAAATATGCTTGTCAATTGGAGATGAGAACCTTCTTCCATAATTATTTCATAGAACCTCAAACATCTAGTCCTCTCAAAGCATGTCTCGGAAAAAGGTGAGGCATTGACTTCTTGCAAGGTGGATGGCTAAAATCTGAAGTGGCGGTCTCCTTTGTGGATTTTCTTTTCACTTTCCATAATTTCTATCGAAAGGATGAAACCCTAGGTGTTTAGATGTAGTGGGTATGGGAAGTGAATTTGGAAAAATAGAGGACGAGGATAGGGTAAGTTTGGAGGGTGATATGAAGGGTAATGAAGCTAAGAAAAATTTCCAAAATTTTTTAGGAGGTAGGGTTATATGTTGGCTTCAAAGTACAGGTGAAATTTGGTGAAATGGATGTAAGGAAGGTGATTAAATTAGGAAAACATGGGGATTTCCTAGTTTTCCAATAGAAAAATAGTAGGAAATTAGGGTTTTGATGGGGATGATGTTTAGGGGTGTTGTGAATGGTAGGGAATGATAGAGTGTGGTCTGGGGAAGGTGTATGAGGGTATTAGATGATAGGGTTAGGTTTTAGTCCACTGAAATCACTCAATGATAGGAAAAAGTGAAAACGTAGTGGGAGAGGAGGTAAGCAAGAAAATCAATACCCTACCTGATAAATTGACTTAAGGAGGATGTGAGGTGTTGAATTACTGTTGAAGAAGCTTTAGAAACTTATTTCAGTGATCTCGGAGCTTGGATGAGTGATTTAGGAGCCAAATTCCAAAAGCGTAGCACACTCCCAGATTCGTAGCATTTTCTTCCAACCCTTGACAATTATGGAGCAAGATGAAGGTAAGAGAGGAGCTCTACCAAAAATGAAAAGAAAAAATGAGTTGAATAAGCCTTCTTTTCTCTTTATAACATCTTGAAATGACCTTTTTTGTCTTTTAGTGAATCCAAAAAATTTGAGGAAATTTTTGCCTTTTTGAAACAATTTGACAATGTAACAAGCTTTGAAATAAGAAAAATTGTCTTACTTTATTTCCCTACCTATGATAACTCCCTTTAAATGACTTGTATGATGAAAATGAATTCTTGTTTTCCATGTTTGATGACATAATTGGACTTTTTAGTGGCAAAACAAGGACACTTAGACATACACCTAGATGGAGATGGAGTGTCTCATCTATGATCCTAGATGACAATGAATGAAATGACCTCTAAGATGATGATGGCAATGAATGGGATGATGGGAGTAGAATTTTATACCTAGACCATATGCACTGACCAAAATTTATTTGAAAAATTGTTTGAAAAGACAAAATTTTGACCTAGGACTACTAAAAGGAAAATTGAAAGAGCATATTTTATCACTGAACATATGACACTAATAGGTCCGACCTTCAACCAATCACAAACCACGAAAATTCTACCAATCAAATGAAGACACTTGGAAAAAAACCATTGGCCCAAAAAAAAAAATACTCTGTCCAGTCACCCTTCCCAATCAACGTACGAACTAGTACCTCACCAACTTGCAAATGTTTTTAGTAGTTTAAGAAAATTATGAGGATGTGATATCAAGAGCATAAGATATTGGTTTTGAGCGATGCAATTTTTATTTTGGCACTGGTTTCGAGAAATTTTGAACACTTTGAATTTTGAGCACTTTTCTATTCCTCTGGATCTGTTGTGATGCAAAGGAAAGCTCCTACTCCCTTATTAAATATGATTTTCTAGTAGGCTCCAACCTACAAGAGGCTACTACATCAATTTTATACAAGCTACAACATGCAATGAAGCTCCAACTCCCATTATTTTTTGCAGGCTACAACCCATAGGAGGCTCCTACCTCAACAGGCTCCAACCTATCATTTATCAAGCTGCAACTTTAAAGGAAACTACAATCCCCTGATACATAAAGAAAACAATGTGCTAGCTACCTGGTCTATAAATCTACATACCTCCATATTTTTTTATTTTTTTTTCTGTCCTCCTCAAATACGATTCACATCTCTTCTATGTGCCAGGTAATTAATGAATAACACCTCAATCAACTCTCACACAGTATATAACTCTCTAACCATCCATCTCTCTAACCTTACACAAATTTATAAATGAAATTTTATGGCTACTAGTACTCTACTCACATGAATATGAAATGACAAGACTTGTCTCTTTGCATTCCAAAGGTGTCTCTTCAATTCCAAAAATGTTTAAACTCTTGAATATCAAAATAAATAAAAGGAATTTAATCATATCCAAATGTCATGCATTCATGTTCTTCATGCCAATAAAATAAATAAATAACATGTAATAATATAGCCTTACATTCATATTCAAATAGCCCTACATCACAATATTTTTTCATGTCTTTACCTTTTCCTTGCTCAAGTTTTTGTCTTTCTTTTGTTGTCATGGAGTCTTGCCTTTGCCTTGCATCACAACAATTAAGCTCAATCAGACCATTCTTCAAATCATCCTTACACATAACATGCCTCCACATCCATATGAAAAAGACAAATTAGCCTCACAAATTAGCAAGTATCAATGCCTTCCCTTGTACCTCTTCAATACTAATATGCCTTATCAAATGTGCTCAAGCCATCAAACACAAAAATCAATCATATGTCAATCAATCTCCAAATCAATTCCATGTACACACATTGTTGCTCCTACTTTGTCATCAATGACAACAATGTCATCAATATCCCCCTTCGGCATTGATGGAAATTACTATGATCCTCCCATTTTTTTTTTCTTTAAAATCATTTCTTCTTACTTCTGCTTAACTCCCCCTTTAACATCAATGGTAAAAGGGTTGTTTTTTTAATGAAACTCAAATTCATTAAGACTATCTAAAGCATCTTTTGATCCTCCCTGAGAAAATACCTAGCTACAAAATTGTAGCATTTATTAGCCCAAAAAAGAATTTAACTTCTTATTTAAAGTCATGCAAAAACTACCTAGTATTCATACAAAACCCTAACTCATAAAAATATGCCTGAGAATGTATTTAAAAAATTGCGAATGTATCAATTTCTAATGCTACTAAATGTATCATTCTCCAAGGTTTTCTAATGTATCAATATTGAAGGCTGCTCCAATAAACCAATAAACGCTGCTCCAATATAAGCTTCTCCAAGGCTGCTCCAAGTAAATAATTTGTTTATAAATGTTACTCCAATTAATGTATTCCAATATACAATGATCAACGCAATAATAATGTTGTTTCCATATATGTATTGTGAATGTCCATAATATGTGCCAACGCTTTCATGTTCATATTCGCTCAACAATATGTGTCACTGCTTTCAATATTATGGACCATAATATGTATCGACGCTCTCAATAATAAACTCTCTCCATATTTGTGCCAACACTCACCATATAATTAATATGTAGTATTAAGCATGAGAAATAACGCTCCATACCTGCATTGGCCATCAAATATACGCTCCATAATGCTGGAATTATGGCAATGTTCCATATTAACACTGGAATTTGAATATTAACGTTGGAAATTGATCCATGTATTGAATTTTAATGCTGGAACAAATACATTAAACCATTTGCAATATTTTGGTCCCCCGTCAAGTCATTATTTCAATGTTTTCCATAACAAACATTTAGACATTCCCAATGAAAGTTGTCCAAATAAAATAACGTTGTATTGTATGTTGGATAGGATAAAAGAGGATTGTATTGTAATGCATTGTAATGTAAATTTTTTGTGGAGGATGTTGCATCATTGCACACAAACATAAGGTGGCTCCAAAAAAAACGTTGCCCTAGGAATAATGCTGTTTTCAATTTATGTTTCCCTTCAATTAACGCTGCTTTAATGTTGCTCCAACGCATTGCTTCTCCAAGAAGAACCCTACAGTCATTAACGCAACTCTAGAGATGCTCCAACACATTTCTTCAATTAACCCTGCACAAGTTGATGCATTGCTACACATGTTAATGCATTACTACTCCAAGTTAATGGTTGCGTTGCTACACAAGTTAAGTTGTTTTATTGCTGCATAAGTTAATTGTTGCACAAGTTAATACATTGTTGCTCCAATAGGAACCCTAAATTCAGTTAATGCTGCCTCCATTCATCATAGGTTACCATCAACCACATTTGAACGCATTTTCTTGCATAGGCTACCATCACTACATTATAATAATGAGATCACCGAGACAAGATTAGAACAACATCGTTGCTTCAGTTGATAATATATGAATGTTGCTGCAATTGGAAATATATGAACGCTAATAGTTTTGTAATATGCACGTTGCGAATGATAATAAATGAGGAAATTGCTGTTGCAATTGATAATATATGAACGTTGTTGCAATTGGCAATATATGAACAATAATAGTTTGATAATATATGACGCTATGAATAATAACAAAGGAGGATGTTGTCATAAAGGAGTAAATTGTCATTATTAAACCATGATTGAATTCCAATGTTGTTGGAAATTAATTCCAATTGCAACCATATAACATTAATTCTCTCCTCCCTCATATGAATAGCGCTGCTAAAAAATAATATAGAATTTTCTCCAAACATTAAATAATAAGGCTGCTGCAAATAATATGTTTTGCATACCAATACACATTGCATTAATAAATATGCTCCAATGAATAAAAAAACATTGTATATAAATCATGTCTACGTTGACCAATGTGTTAAAGCATTGTTGTAATAATAGTTATTGCATACAACGATATCCATGTTGCCATATCTGATGTAATAATAGTTTTTGCTGGTAGCATTTTATAGCATATCAAGGAAGTATGCAGCATCTTAATTGAAAAAGTAAGTGCACCTTAATTGAAAAGGTAAGTATATGCTCTCCATATTTAAAGCAGCTTGCAAAGCCAGAGAAAAGATACCTATCCTCCAACTATATCACTCCATTATTGTTCCATGTGGTTCCATTATTGTTGCATTTTTACAAGCCTAGAAAGCAATCTCAGCATTATATTTGTACAACCAGTGATGTATATTAACCAGCGTTCTATTGAAACCAGTGTTCTATAGAATCAGCGTTCATAGTCTAACCAACGTTCTATTGAAACCAGAGTTGTATTCGTTCCCATATGGTTGTCATATTGCTGTATACACAACATTCCATATGAGATCCAAGCAATTATTTTAATGTTGTCAGTGTAAAGAAAGTCGGAAAAGAAAAACAATGCTCTAGAATGGTATTTAAAAAGTTGCAAATACTATAGGATGTTGCATATATAAATTTATGGACGCTTTCTTATTATCAACGCATTTTGTTTTTCATTTTATCAACCCATGCAGCAACAACTGCAACACATTGTCTTCTACCCATTGTATCAAAGCACTTCATATTATGCATTGTATTAAGGTATTGCAAACAATAAGCTGCAAATATAGTCTCAGCGTTTTGTTTTGTTTTGTTTTTAATAATATTATTGAATGCTTTGTATAGTAATTAAAGCTTTCCAAAGTAGGGCATAAAATTCTAAACGACGCCCCATTAAAAAATGTTTCTCAATGTAAAAACATTGCCAATGTATTCCACAATATATGTATCTCCAATGCATTATCATATTAATTCACTGCACTTTATTGTCCTCAAGGAACTGTAAATCATTTTAAATGCCATTGCAGATAGTGTAACACACTAAGCACGCGCTGAGCACAACTGGCATATTCCTTTATATGCCAATACAATTGGAAACGCTACTCTGAAATAATGCCAGTAGTATTAATAACACATGATGTTGATAATTATAATGCATAGTATAGGATGTGAAACTGTCCACTTAACTTATTTGCACAATATTCATTATCTATCTCTTTGTCTCCTGCCATTTCTGCTATTCACCTCTGTCGATAATGTCTTCTGTCATTTCATACTTAGGCACTCATTTTCTGCATTTCATTCTTGTGAATTCTTTTGTAAAATATACGTGCAAATTCTTTCTTTTTATTTAGTTCTCTTTAGACCATATCATTTTTTGTTTCTCCACTGTGCTCAGATGCACGTGGATGTTTTGTTCTAAGGATTTTGTCTTAGTGTGAGAAGCTTGCGCCAATTGTTCTGTATCAAGGCCATTCAAAGTCTATTGATTTTTCTTGTGCAGATTCAAATTTGCTATTGGAGAGTTTTTCTTAACAAATTACTTTTGTGATTTTTTTCACTTGTGATTGATTTACACAATGTTGTTGACTTGATTTTAGGGTTTGGTATTATTTTCATTAATCCTCTATTTTCATTTCTGAAACTTTTGCATTGGTGATACTTTTTCCTTTTCTCTCCTTCCTTTTTTTTTATATTGCATGAGGTGTCCTCTTCCAAAGATATATATAATATCCTTTGGGTATGGTATACTTTTTTCTTCTACAAATGAAATGTCTTTGTGATAGAAATAATGCTTTGATGTTGCATTTCTTTCTTGATATCACTATGGCTCTTTTCATGTGCCTGACATGCCTTTAATGTAATTAGTTTGGTGCTCAATCTTTCTTTTAATTATGTGTATGATGGTTATTTACATACTTAACTTGTTAATATAAAATTATTTTCTTCATATTTATATTTTTGGCTCTGGACAGTTTGAGCAATTCAGTGCATAGATTTCATTTTATTTTTTATTTCATATGACTTTTAAAACAACATTGATTGACATAAAATTGCATATCTTACATGTAATTGCAGGATTTGCATCATGTGAGAAACAAAATTGTGTATCATTCCATGTATAACTTGCACAAATTCCATATATAATTTGCACAAAATCACAGATTTGGTGACTAGTATCAACTTCAACCTTTTAACATTAGCTTCTTTGTCCTTTAATATTTCTTTTTTTTTAAATTTCTATTTTGATTTTCTTTCTGCTTAGCCTTCTTCTTTCCAACTTTCTTTGTGTCACAAAGCACCTCATATAATTTTTTTTCCCTTGCACTTCTACGCTCATGTAATCTACTTTATGTTCTTCACACGAAAATAAATTGGGTGGAAAATTTATTCCATCGCAATTGTGAAATATTTTATTTTTCATTGTAATATTTTTCTTCCTTAAAATTCTGATATTTTTCAAGATATTTTATGGATTCTTTCATTGTGAGATGTTGTTTTCCCTTTAAAAATGAATGAATTGTTCTTTTTCTTTCTTGAGCAACTCCCCTAAGGCTATGATGACTTCTTTTTTCTATTGAAGTCTCATTTTTCTTTCTCTTCCATATCTTATTTAGTTGCATTTTAATATTTTTTGCATTTACTTTTGGTTCATTGTGTAGTTTTCTTGGAATTTATTTCATCTTATGTCTAGAGCTCTTTAAGGTATATGGCTATTTGCAATCCTTGGATTTGTGACCAATATTGTTACATATATATCACTTTGTTTGACCAGGAAATGGAGGGAATGGTGTGTAGTTTATTCACTTCATGTTCTTCTTTATATATGTTTCTGAAATTTGAAGTTTCCAGAATTAACAATGGAGAATAAACTCCCTCTCTAACACAGAGAAAATATTTAAAAATTTGCACTCACAGTGACAGAATTTCTCATAAAAAAAATTTTCTATTCAAAAAAAACTTGTTACAATTCTTCCTCACTGCTGAGGAATTACAATAAAAATCTGACTGCTGCAAACACAGTTCAGAAATAAAACACTCTTCTCTGTCTCACACAGAAAATTTACACTGAACACACTGTTGTGTAATTCAGACTTTTACACTATGCTGTGTAACAAAAAAAAAATTCACTGTCTCTGTCTATTTAAAAATAATACACTGTTGTCTATGATTTTAAATCTGCACTCTCTCTGTCTTTTTCAAATCAACTAACGCACTGCTGTGCTTGATTTTAATTCTGCTCTGTGTCTCTCAAAAAAAAACTAGCGCACTGCTATGCATATCTATATCAATTACAAAAAAATATCTAAAACAATTAATGTATTTCATTGACAAAATTGCCCAGAATTATCACCGCTTGAAAAATTCATAAATGGCATTAAAAATCTGTCAGCACCATTAAAAAAATTTATGACAAATTTTAAATTTGGTGGCAGCGGTGATATTTCGCGGTGGTGGCGAAACGGTGGCGCGCTGTGCACATGTGGCGGAGCCACCTCAAGGCTGGTGGTTGCGGGGGGTAAGGTTCTGGCCGTACCCATCGGATGGGTGACCCCCCGCACTAAATATCAGCCACACGTTTGTGGTCAAAGGCCCCACGGCTGGTCAACTGCGGGGGGGTATGGTTCTGTTAACAGTCGCGCTATTCGACCCCCCGCATACGGTTGATCTCCTCCAACTTGCTGCCGTGATAATCTCCACGCCATCAACCGTGCTGCCGCCGATCTGCTGGTTGTTCAAACTGCCGCCGTGCTCTGCCTGCAACTCGTCGTGCAGTTGGAAATTACTCCAACACTCCCCCTTAATTTCAACTGCTGGGTTTTCTTGCATACCCATGCATTTTTTGAAGTGTTCAAAGCTTTTCTGCGCAAGTGGCTTTGTGAGGATATCTGAAAACTGATCCTCCGTTCTACAATGCTGCAAAACGATTTCTCCATTGGTAACCAATTCACGTATGAAGTGAAACTTGGTATCAATGTGTTTAGTCCTCTTATGAAAAACAGAATTTTTAGACAATGCAATAGCTGAGCTATTGTCACAAAATATCACTGTCCCTTTTACCTGTTCTTGACATAAGCTTCTCAACATTTTCCACATCCAAACTGCTTGACACGCTGCTGCTGTAGCTGCCACATATTCTGCTTCTGCTGTAGACAATGCTACAATGGGTTGTTTCTTAGAAGCCCATGAAATGGCTCCTGAACCCATGTGAAAAACATAACCGGAAGTGCTCTTCCGATCATCAACACTTCCAGCCCAATCACTGTCTGTGTATCCAACTAAATCTGAATGTTCTGAAGTAGTATACAAAATACCAAATTTCTTTGTACCTTTAACATACCTCAAAATCCTTTTTGCTGCTTGCCAATGTGTATCTTTTGGCTTTTCCATGAACCTGGAAATCAAACTAACAGCATGCATTATGTCCGGCCTAGTTGCAGTCAAATACATGAGGCTGCCAACTATGCTCTTGTATAAACTAGGATCAAAAATCCTTACTGCTGTCCTCTCTACTGAGCTTTAATCCCATCACTGTTGGAGTGATTGATGCTTTGCATTCCCGCATGTTAAATCTTTCAAGTACCTCATTAACATACTTTGCCTGTGAGATGAAAATCCCACTTTCATCTTGCTCTACTTCTATTCCCAAGAAGTATCTCAACAAACCCATGTCAGTCATTTCAAATTCTTCCTTCATGACTGTTTTAAAATTTTCAATAAGGCAATCATCATTACCTGTAAAAATAACATCATCAACATACAAGACTACAATCAAGATTTTACCGTCTTGTTCTTTGATGTAGAGGGTGGGTTCTCCCTCACACTTCTCAAAACCATTTTCCAGTAGATATGAATCTATCCTACTGTACCACGCTCTTGGCGCTTGCTTCAGCCCATAAAGAGCTTTATTCAACTTGCATACCTTATGCTCTTGGCCTTTCTTCTCATAGCCGAGAGGTTGATCAATGTAAACCTCTTCCATTAACACTCCATTCAAGAATGCTGACTTCACGTCCATTTGGTAAACTTTCCATTTGTTTTGTGCTGCTATGGACAACACTGCTCTCACGGTTTCCATTCTGGCAACCGGTGCGAAAGTTTCCTCATAATCTATGCCATGCTTCTGTTTATAGCCTTTGACAACAAGCCTTGCCTTGTGTCTCTCTATCTTGCCTTCAACATTACTCTTGGTCTTGTAGACCCATTTAACACCAATGACATCTTTACCTTTTGGGAGTTCAACCAAATCCCAAGTTTTGTTCCTCTCTATGGCATTAAGTTCCTCATCCATAGCTTCTATCCATTTCTCATCCTTGATGGCTTCTTCGAAATGAACAGGATCATCAACATGACAATATAAAGAAAACAAAGAATTGATACCTTCATTAGCTATATCTTGTTCATAAATTTCTTTCAAACTTCTGAATTTCTTACCTCTTTCAGTAGGTGTACAAGTACTTGAAGAAGCACTTGAATTTCCTCCTTGTGGTGTGCTTGGAGAAGCACTTTCATTTCTCCTCAAGGGTGTACTTTGCGGTGTTGGTGTTGCTGTTTGGGGATGTATTTCAGCCACCTCATCATCATTCTCATCATGAGATAAACAGTGTTTTACATTCACTGTTTTCTCTATGCTTCCATCCCAAGCTTCCTCTTCAATGAACTGTACGTCCCTGCTCACAAGAAACTTCTTGCTGGATGGGTTATATAACTTGTATGCCTTGGATTCCTCACTGTATCCAATGAAAATACATTTCTCCCCCTTGCTGTCCAACTTCTTCCTTAACTGATCCGGAATGTGTGCATAATCCACACATCCGAAAACCTTCATATGTGTGACACTTTGCTTTGCGCCACTCCATGACTCTTCCGGCACTTTGTTCATAACTGCTTTTGTAGGAAACCTGTTCAAAATATACGCTGCACAATGTACAGCTTCAGCCCAATAATCATTCGGCAAATGCTTTGCCTTTAACATACTCCTCGCCATGTCCATTATGGTTCGGTTCTTCCTTTCGGCTACTCCATTTTGCTGCGGTGTATATCTAGTTGTAAACTGCTTATGAATACCATTTTCTCTACAAAACCGTAGAAAATCTTTAGATATATACTCACCTCCTCTATCAGTCCTCAAGACTTTGATATGCAGCCCACTCTGATTCTCAACAAGTGCTTTGAAATTGCGGAATTTTTCAAACACTTCACTTTTCTTTTTCAAAAAGTAAACCCAAGTTTTTCTTGTAAAATCATCTATAAATGTTAAGACATAGTGGCTGCTTGCAAGTGATGGAGTTTGCATCGGTCCACACACATCCGAGTGGACAATCTCTAAGGGTGCTTTCGCCCTTATGCTTTTCCCGGAAGGAAAACTTTCTCTGTGTTGTTTCCCAAGAATACAACCTTCACAAAGGCTGTCCGGTTTTTCTATCAATGGTAAACCACTTACCATCCCTTTTCTGTTCAACAAATTAAGACCTCCAAAGTTGAGATGTCCAAATCTCAAGTGCCATAACCAATTATCATCCTTTGGTTCGCTTTGGAAAGTCTCCTGTGCAACTGCTGCTTTCTCTTCACCATTCTTCAAATCTGCTCTCATTCTGAGAGGGAACATCCTGTTCCTTGTCATCTTTACTTCAGCAATACATGCTTTGCTGGGTGGTTTATCCATGATGGTACAAACATCATTATCAAAGAAAACATTATAACCCTTATGGACAAGCTGTCCAATACTTAAGAGATTACACTTCATTCCTGGAACATAATAAACATCTGCTATGGATTTCTTTGCACCTAACCTTGTTAAAAAATTTACATCTCCTTTTCCCATAACAGAAACTTTGCTATCAGTTCCTAGTGTGACTTGTGACTGCACACTTTCATCTAACATAGAAAACATTGCTAAGTTTCCCGTCATATGGTTACTACAACCGGAGTCTAGAAACCATAAGTCTTCACTCTTTTCTTCAGCCATATTACAAGCTAAAAACAAATTACTTTGGCTGCTATTTTCTTTTGTGAAATTTGCACTAGTTTCACTTCTCATATCATTATGCTTCTTCTTTCTACATTCATTAGCATAATGACCATATTTCTTACAATTATAACATTGGACATTGGATTTGTCATACCTTTGTCCTTGTGCATTCTGCTGACCATTCTTTGCTGGCTGCCTTGGCCGTGATGCTGATTTGGATTGCTGCCCCTTCCTTGAGCATTTGCTGGACTATTCCTTCCACCTCTGTTCTGGCTTCTGCCTCTTCCTCTTCCTCTGCCTTGCCCTCTTCCTCTTCCGAAAGACATCTGGGCCTTAAAGGCTTGCTCAAGAGATGAGTTTTCACTCCTACTCAATCTCTGTTCATGGGTCATTAGTGATGCATGAAGTTCATCCACTGAAAACTTTGTGAGATCCTTAGTCTCCTCTATGGTGGTGACAATCACATCAAATCTTGAGGGTAAACTTCTCAAGAGTTTTTCCACAATCCTCTTTTCCTCAAGAGTCTCTCCATGAGATCTTATTTGTGTGACCATTCCAATCACATGAGTGAAGAATGAGTCAATAGAGTCTGACTCTTTCATACAAAGAGTCTCAAAGTCTCTCCTCAGCAACTGAAGTTTTGCTGTCTTCACCTTCTCCATGCCCTGATAAGCTGTCTTGAGAGTTTCCCATGCTTCACTGGATTTCTTAGCTGCTGCTATCCTTGGAAACACACTCTCATGCACTGCTTGATACAAGAAGAAAAGATCCTTGGCATCTTTCTTCCTATTGTTCTTCAGTGACTCTCTTTTTGCCTGAGTTAAAACATAAAAATCTGTTTCACTTGCTGGTTCTTCAAAGCCATCCTCAACTAATTCCCATAACTCTTGTGAGGTAAATAAATCTCTCATAGTTATTGACCAGTAGTCATAATTCTTCCCATTAAATTGTGGAAGATGGATATTACCCAAACTCATGCCTGTGCTGGAGCCAGCCATTCTGCACTTCTAACTATGATAAAAACACTTGACTGTGTGTTTTTTAAAACTAACCAACTGTACTGCAACAGTGACACAAAACTGTATAGAGAAATACCTTTAAATTCTTCTTGTCTGAACCTTCACTCTGCTGGAGAGGCTTCTGCAATAACGAATTCCTTTCCTTCAGCTTATTTGACCTTCAAATATCCTGGATTGGCTCTGATACCATGTTGAAATATTGCAAATTCCAGAATTAACAATGGAGAATAAACTCCCTCTCTAACACAGAGAAAATATTTAAAAATTTGCACTCACAGTAACAGAATTTTAACTCTATAACACAAATTTTATTTCATAAAATTGTTTACAAGTTCTTCCTCTGTCACAGAGGGATTTACAACTGCTGGACTGTTACAAAACACAGTTCCAGAAACTCTTCTCTGTCTCAAAAAAAACTTTGCTATGAATTTCCAATTCACTGTCTCTGTATATTTTAAAAATAGACAACTCTCTGTCTATTAAAAAATAGCTCTCTGTTTTACAAAAAAAATATACTCTGCTGTGTATATTTTAATTCTGCACTGTCTCTGTCTTTTTCAACAATTGCACTGCTGTGCGTATATAAAAAAAATGCTCTGTCTGTGTGTAAAAAAATTTACACTATATCTCTCTTCTATATATAAACAAAATATCTAAAAATAATTAATGCAATTTGTTGACAAAATTGCCAGAAATTCACCGCTTAAAAAAATATTTATGGTGCCTTAAATTTCTGTCAGCACCGATAAAAAAAATTTATGGCAAATTTTATTTGCTGGCAGTGGTGACAAATTTCTGCGGTGGTGGCGTTTTGGTGGCGTGCTGGCGGTGAGTGGGCAGAGCCACCACAAAGTGGTGTTTACGGGGGGTACATGTTTTTCCGTACACCTCAAATGGGTGACCCCCCGCAATTCACCACAGCCGTCGATTTTGGGTCAAAGCCCGATCACAAAGTCAACTGCGGGGGGTGGCATTCCGTTAACCACCGTGCTGTTTGACCCCCCGCACTCTGTCGATTTCTACAAACCTGCCGCCGTGATAACCTGCGCGCTGATCCACCTGTTTGACGTGCAAACTGATCTGCGCAGATGAAATTACTCCAACAAATAATTTAGGCACAAATATTACTACTGTAATATAATTTTATGAAACTTCCCTTTAGTTTTTTTTATTCTTTTGTGACAAGTATTACATTCTCTCCTCATTTCTGAATGCAAAGCACGACTTGGATTTGAACCTTACACAGGTATCACTTTTTCCACTTGTCCCGTTCACGCACTGTGATTTTATTTCAAGGTTTTCAAGGTTGAAATTCCATCTCTAACCTTCTAAATTTTCCTTTGCAAGTATGATTTTACATTCACTGTAATTGGATAAAATATTTATGCATGGTGTTTCCAATCTGTTCTTTAACACATAAACTGTTGGTGTACAGGTTGAGCCAACACTTGTTCAATTTTTCATATGCATTGTGCAAGATTTTGCGAAGAACGTGTCTATTCTATTTTAGGGACATAGTTCCCTCTGTACCATCTTTTATTTCTGTCAGCTATTCCTATCATCTGCACTATATTTTACTCATGGACTGGTACATCTATAAATATGTAACTACTTACCTTATCACTTATATTTGATTGATTATTTCCTTTAATAACTATTCAGTACTCTTGAAATGTTAATATGAGTGTAGAGTTTCAATATTATTTCCTATAAATTTTCCCTTTTTAAATTATCAGGAATGAATACAATTTTAATACCTGTAAGGTTAAATCTCTGTTTAAAATATATATTCAAGTGTACAAAGGTAGGTAAACTTTCTTAAATGGGAACGTTCTTTCGTTTATATATTTCTATAGATGTACTATAATATAAAGTTTATGAGTTGTAACATAATTGTGTTTATTCATCATGTATATAGAGTCTTGTGTTTATTCATCATCCATATCTAGTTATGTTCAGATTTTCTTTCAGAACAAAATATACAGTTTTCAAATCATAACAGTAAAGTAGATTCATTAATTATACACAAATATCTGTGAGGTACCTAACCTTATATCTAGACCTGTTCTTAGTTTTAGAAATTCTAAGAGTTGGTTCTCTAGAGAATTATGTTTGTACAACCATACAGACCAAACTATTTCATTATAGTTAGATTTTTTCAATATGCAGACCTCCATAAATTAATTCCTAGTTCATCTAACTCCCATGGTATAAGCACATATTTAGATACATAGTTCTATATTGACATATCTACTTTACTTTATCAGTCATTCCTACTAAACTACAATATAATTTAGACAAATCAATTTAACTATGCATACAACTTAAGGTAGACTAGGTTCCTCTCAACCTTAAAGCTCTATCTCCACAACTCACCCCCAAGTAGAGATCATCTTTCTCCAGCAATAGACAACCTCTTATCTATCCCGAGTCTGCTTATATAAGTTTACTTTCCTCAACTTATTTCCCTTAACTATGTCCAGTTATTTAAGGATGTTGTTTTCTTGTTTTCCTAGGCTTTCCCTTTGTTTCTTCCACAAAAGCTACTTTTAAACCTAGATTTTTTGCTTCCTCACCTTATTCCACCTCTTCCCAGTAATTTCCTCTTTATTGGGGAAAATTTTTATATTTTTATCTCCAATCTAAATGTAGTATTTAATTTACTTCTTCCAATGATTTTTGGAAGACTGGGAAAGTTTTACAACCTTATCCATCTTCATGGATTTGGTTTCCAGATCTTTAACCATAATCTAGTCTTTGCACATTAATTTCTATTATATTTTATTAATTTCATTTAATAAAATATATCCACCATCAATATGTTCTCTGGGGACCACTTTGACCCTTAAAGTCTTTACCTACCTACTTTTAAATGCAAAATTTTAGGGGCATTAGATTATATATATATATATATATATATATATATATATATATATATATATCTGTCTGTGTGTGTTTTCTATTTTTAGTTCATGTTACATATGTTCGTTTAATGTGCTTATAGATAGATGTGTATGTGCATGATAACAATTATTTAACATGATATTTATATTAATTTGAGGATGCATGTGGTCATGATCATAAATTACAATGTTTTTGTTTTGTTATATGCTATCACATTGATGATGCCCTCTAATATTATTAGATTTGTGTGCCATATAATGAAATATATATGGGTTAGAGGTGTATATAATTAGATGATGGTTGTAAACTTGAATGTGTATCTTAGATGATGCTTATGATTGTTAAATTTCTATCATCATGACGTTTATTTTTATGAAATAATATTTATTATAGATTAAGTATTAATGAACTTATATCAAAATTTTATATATGAAATTGCATGCAAACTGATTTTAAAAAAAATGAAAAGATATTTTTATAAATTAAAACATTTAGTATGGTTGAAACTTTTATTGTAAAATTATGATAAATATTTTTCTATTGCTTAGATAGCTAATTGATATTTAATTTAACTTAATTAGTAAAATATTTCAATACTCACAAGGAAAAAAGAATTAAAGGTAACATAATTTAGTTAGTTCTTAATAACATGAAAATGTGTAAATCATTCAATTTTTAATATAAAATATTATTAATAATAAATTCTTCAAAGATACAATTTAACGGATTCAATATTGGTTTACAATATTCAATCTATTGTTAAATTTAAAAAGGTTAAGTCACAAATTTTTATATCGTGATGACTAGATTATTCTTAACTCTAGATCTACCAAGCACTGAGAGGGAATAAATATCTTGAAATACAATCATATTTTAGACTGAAAATATATTTGATCCCTCTAAGCACTTGGTAGATTTGGATTTAATATTGATCTAGGCTATTATAATATATATGTAGTTGATATTGAAATATTTTATTTAGAATTTACATTCTCCACATTAAAATGTTAAAATATGTTTGTCTCATGTTGTTTTCTTTTATGTATGCATTTAATTATTTTTATTGTTAATAATTTGTAATATATTACATATCAAATCCATAATAGACATTAAAATTTTTACAAATATCCCTTGTACACTGAAATAGAAAGAAAATATTAATGGAATAATAATTCTCTCAAAATTTCTCACTAAAGTGAAAATATAAGAAAATTTTCAATTTAAACTACTTTAGTTTTTTCTATATAAAGTATCTATAAAATTATGTTATTTAAAATGGACATTGAAATATTTTAGTTATGGTTGTTAGTAAAATATTTTTTGTTTTAAATATGACCTGAAATGGATTATATAATGAATTACACATAATGTAATATCAATAATAGTATTTCTTTTCATGTGAAAAAATTATATCTTTTCCTCATAATGAAAGCTAAATTATTATTTTTTACTTTCGATTAACCTATATATGTATATAAAGTTATATAATATTAAGGTTTAAATTGAAGTATTGTAATCATGACCAACATTAATTTCTTTTTTTTTACTATTTTTAATTTGTTAAATTAGATTATTATTTTAATATTTTTAAATTTAATGTTACCTGACAACATTTTTGTCAGACTGAGCTACAGAGCACCTCTCAATGAAATTAATTTAGATTTAATATAACTTAAAAAATTCCATCTCTATAAAATTTAATTGATGGCTAAAGTGGAGGGATTTTCAAGGAATTTAAATTAAATATTTATAGTAACTCTTACCAACTTAAATTATAAATTTCTCTCTGTAAAGATGAGGATAAATAAATGTAACATCATGGTTCCTGTGAAGTTATAGTTAGATATTTTCTCTATTGGAAGTTCTCCCTTAAGGAGGCAAGTGAACATTTTTCTAGTAATATAGATATAATATTTTGATGTTATTTTGGTTCTTTATTTTCCATTTTACTGGTTTAAATTTGACTCTTTTTATTAGTAAATATAAGTTAAATAATACAAAAGTGATAATATATATTAGATTTAAACTTTTGTAAAATAATATATTTAATTATTTATTAACAAACAACTCAAAAAAAATATTTTTTTCCACATACTTATCAGAAGATAGTCACCAAACTTCATGTTTTTCGCAATTCTCCTAGCTAATATTACATCATGTTCATAATGATAAAGAGATGCCTACTTTAAATAAGTTAGTTATAAATACATATAAAATATATATCTATTTCACATAATATAAATAGGAAATGAAAATATATCACCAAGTCTCTTTGAAAGTCAAACAAATGCCTCTTAATCACCATCACAAATTTGGTGTGCTTGATATGTTGCTATTTGGGAGGGGTTGTGACCTTGAATCCTTATTATCTTAAGCAATGCATAAAATTGTAAATACTTAGTTTTATGTACTGTAAAAAAAATTTGACTGCAAAAAAACATGTAAAGATGTTTGTGAATATTTCCAATTATATTATAAAATGCCAAAATGATGAATCGAAAAAATATAATTAGCAAAATAATGACAAAAAAAACAGAAAACAATAGTATAAATGATGAAATAACACAAGCACATATCACTCTCCATTATCATAATCCTCATTATCTTCCTCAATTGGCATGATAACACTGTTTCTCTAAAATTATGTTTTGATCTAGGGTCGTGTCTTAATATGAATCATCGATCCCTATCCAAAACATATGGATAAAAAAACACTTGGTTGCAGTGTTTTGGGAAAACATAAGGCTCTTGAGATTCATGTCACACCTTTTTAGCATTTATAGATACCATTCCATTATCAAGATCTTCCTTTACATTATTCCTATCAAAGGTTTCCCACCACTTGTGCCAAAAAATAAAACATCAGAACAAAGGGAATTTCAATTGAATGATATCTTGTACCTTTCCAGTGTAACGTAATGTACCTTATATTATGTTTCGTTCATCGTGGTTAGCTAAAATATATTGCTCAAACTTGACTTCCACTCCCTAGTATTGTGTCATGCATCAATCATCAACATTCGTTGTGCAAAAATGATGTCCATATGCCAGCATAGATGTGAATAAATAAACCTATAAAAAAGTCAAAAAATCACAGTGTCATGTGTCTAATAACCAAAAGGTAATTAAAAATTAATATATATATATAAAACAGTTAAAAGGTGTAGTATGAATTTAAAACTATATAGAAAGCGAATATAGTTACCAACTTGTTGCACCTAATCCCTATGTTTAGCACATCATCTTAAACATGTGAGTAATGACCTGATGCACCATATTTATCTCTACCTTGATCAATAGCCTCACTATTATGAAATGTCATTGGTATATTTTGTTTTAAATTATCAGGATAAGTCACACTTCTACCATTTAATTGTTTGAATTTTTTCCTATCACTATCCCATTTCCTCCTCTTCTCTTCTACAATGCGACTAATGGTTGTGTCGCTTCCATATTGTAAACAATGATTTTTATGATGGCTTCAATTTTTTAATTCTTTGATAATCAAACCAACATATATATATATATATATATATATATATATATATATATATATACATACATACAGAGAGAGAGAGAGAGAGGATGAGAGAGTACGTATGAGATCAAAATATGCATCAATATGAAGTTTAGTGTGAATAGTTATTGTGTAGTAATTTAAAAATGAAAGCCTACACTTACATGTTATCATGTGCCTCTTTTAATTCATTTAAAGAATCTCCCCTTATTTTTTTTCTCCATCCCTGTTTTCATCCCAAATCGAAAATCCTAGTGTTTTGTTAATTTTTTTAATGTACTCACACACATAATAGAATGTCCCATACGATATATACCCCTATGCTATAGAACCCTCAGGTTTTATCCATTTTTTAACAAAACCTTTCAATTTTTTCATGTACCTCTCTAGGAATAATATCTTATGACAAGAAATGACACTAACTATTTTAACCTCATCTAGTAGGTGAACTAGAAGATGAACCTACAAGTCCATGAAACTCATTGGCAATTTCTTCTCATACATAAAAAAATCTAAGTTATTTCCTGACGCCACCGTGAAATGCTAGCCATATGAAACTCCTTTTATGTGATCCAACATACAAATATAAATAATTTAGATACAACACACCCTAGGTGTTGGGGGAAGTCATGGTTGATACATCCACACATGAGCATAACACTGTTACCGATGAAATAGGTAAACTGACCTCAAAACGGGAACTCTAGCGAAAAAAGACTCAAAAAACATAAAAAAACACTCCAAAAACAAAAAAAGTGTATTCCAGAACGCACTTGCTTTTTTTTGAACGTCAAATTTCAACATTTTATAAAATTATGCTAAAAAAAAAATTGTTTCTTGAAAAAAGGATTGAAAAAACACCCTCAAAACAAAACCAGTTGACGCTAGAATAACAAAAAAAATAAATTGTGTCATATTTTTGACATTTTTAAAAATAGAAATAACATTTTTTAATTTTTAAAATTCAAACATTAAAAAAAACCTAAAATTTAAGAAAAAAAATTAAAGATTAAAATTTCAAAATATATAGAAATAAAAAAATAAAAATAAAAATAAAATAAAAATATTAAATTAAAAAGAAAAACAAGTTAAAAAAAAAAGAAATTATAAAAAATAAAATATAGAAATTAAATTTAAAAAAGAAAAAGAAAATGTTTCTTAAAAATAAAAAATTAAATTTTAAAATAAAAAATTAAATTTAAAGAAATATATTAAATTTTAACAAAATTAAAACTTTAAAATACAAATTAAAAAAAAAAAAACATTATTGAAATTAAAAGTAAAAAAATGAAAAATTACTTAAAAATAAAAAATGAAAAATGAAATACAATAAAAATATTAAATTTAAATATATATATATATATATATATATATGAACTTAAATTAAAAATATATATATTAGATTTTATTAAATTTAAAAAAAAAATGTTAATATTAAAATAACAAATTATATATATATATATATATATATATATATATATTAAATTTTAATAAATAAATGAATAAACAAATAAATTTTGAAATAAAATATAAAGCAAAAAAAAAAAAAAAAAAAAAAAAAAAATTGTTAGAATAAAAAGTTAAAAAAAATTAAAAAAAAGTTAAAATTTAAAAATTTAAAAAAAAAAAAAAAAAAAAAAATGTATTAAATAAAAAATAAATATAAAAAACAAATCAATTTGAAAATATTAAGTTTCACTTAAAAAATCTAATTTTCAATACCTAAATTTATAATTGAAATACAAAAAATATAAAAATTTTATGTAATTAAAAAAATAATAATAAAAAAAAATTAAAAATTAAAAAAAAAGTATTAAATTCAATAATAAATAAAAATACAAAATTTTAAATTTTAAAAAATTAAATCGAAAAAACTACACATAAAATTTAATAATAACAAAAATATGCGAATTAAAAAAAAAAAAATCAACTAAAAAATACAAAAATTTAATAAAAATGATTAAGAAAAATTATAAAAAAAAAGATTAAAAACAAAAAAATGAATTTAAAAAAAAAAAAAAAAAAAAAAAGATTAAAACAAAATAATTTTCAAATATAAAAATTAAATTAAAAAAAATATTTTGAAATATTTTGAATTAAAAAAAATTAAAAATTAAAAATATCAAAAATAAAAAAAAATAAAAAAAAATTATCGTGGTGGCGCCGCCAATCGGCCTCTCACCTAGGTGGCGGCGGATGCTGGCCGCAATGCGGGAGGCTGATTCTGAGAATCGCCCTCACGCGGTAGGAGGCTGATTCCAGGAATCACCCCCACGGCGAGAGGCCAATTCCGGGAATCACCCTGAGGCCGATTCCGGGAATCGCCCTCCCGCGACGCGGGAGTACGATTCGATTCTCGGAATCAGACTCCCGCCGTGGGAGGGCGATTCCCAGAATCGGCCTCAGGGAGATTCCTGGAATTGGCCTCCTGCCGCGGGAGGGTGATTCCCGGAATCGGGCTCTTGCAGTAAGAGGGCGATTCCCGGAATTAGCCTCTCGCCACGGGAGGGCGATTCCTAGAATCGACCTCCCATGGCCTCAGGGCGATTCCCAGAATCAGCCTCAGGGGATTCCCAGAATCGGCCTCCCGCGGCAGGAGGGCGATTCCCAGAATCGGCCTCCCGCAGCGGGAGGGCGATTCCCGGAATCGGCCTCCTGCGGCGGGAGGGCGATTCCAGGAATCGGCCTCCCGCGGCGGGAGGAATCGGCCTCCCGCGGCGGGAGGGCGATTCCAGGAATCAGCCTCCCGCGGCATGAGGGCAATTCCAGGAATCGGCCTCCCGCTACGAGAGGGCAATTCTTGGAATCGGCCTCTCGCC
The DNA here is from genome assembly GCA_034641835.2 of Pinus albicaulis. NCBI lineage: Eukaryota > Viridiplantae > Streptophyta > Pinopsida > Pinales > Pinaceae > Pinus > Pinus albicaulis. The sequence goes on along the minus strand of CM076579.1, from coordinate 1,401,609,414 downwards.
GTGGGAGGGCAATTCCCAGAATCGGCCTCCCGCCCAGGTGGCCTCCCTGCCCGCTAAGCGGCCGGCCTGCGCTGCCACCTGGGCAGGAGGCCGATTGGCAGTGCCAGCACGATCAAAAAATTCTTTTTTTTTTTTTAATATTTTTTTTTTTAATTTGATTTTTTTTAAATTTTTTTTTTTTTAAATTCAAAAAACTTAAAATTATTATTTTTTAATTCAAAATTTTTATTTTAAATTTAATTTGTTTAAATTTTTTTGTTTTTTAATTTTGTTTTTAAATTTAATATTTTAGATTAATTATTTTTTAAAATTTAACATTTATTCATTAAATTTAATAAATTTTAATTTAATTTATTTATTTTTTTAATCTTTTAGTTTATTTGGTTTTTCATTTTTAAAATTTATAAATTGTTTCATTTATTAAAAAATAGTAAATTTATGGATATTTGTTTTTTAATTATTTGCAAGTGGTTTTTTTCATTTTTTGTTTTTGTTTTTTAATGATAGTTTTTTTATTATAATTCTTTTATTTTAATTTTCTTTTTCAATTTTAAATTTTGTTTTTTTTTTTAATTTGTTTTTTTTGTTAATTTTAAATTTTTTGTTTTTGTTTTTTTTTTATTATTATTTTTTAAATTTAATTTTTTCTTTTTTGTATTTTATTTTTTTAATCAAAATTTTAATTTTGTAATTTAAATTATTTTTAGATTTTCTATTTTAAATTTTTTTCTAAATTATATGGATTTTCTTAATAACTTGAAAAAAAATGTTTTTGATGTTTTTTTATTTTATTTTTTTGGTTAATTTTTGTTTTTTTTTTCTATAAATTATGTGTTTTTTTTTTCAAATTTTGTCATTTCTTTCGATATAATTTTCGAATATTTTTGTTTTTTTTGTTATATTTATTTATTTTTGTTTAAATTTTTTATTTTTACAAGTTAATTTTGTTTTTTTTAACATTTTTATTGGTTTTTTTTATTGTTTTTATATTTTTTTTTTAATCTAAGTTTTGTGTTTTATTACCAACATGAAAACCACCACTCTAAAAAAAGAAGGTTGATGCCGCATCAATACGTTTCAAAACTAGCATGAAAATCACCGCTCTAAAAAAGAAAAAGTTGATGCTGCATCAATACGTTTCAAAATTTTCATGAAAATCACTAACATTTTAAAACAAATATTCATAATTCATAAATAAAAATATTAGAGTGTCAAAAATGTGCCCAAAAAAAGGCGAGGATTCTACATTACCACTTTTCAAAATCAGGGGCTTTTTATGCTACCAAAAAAAAGTAGGTAACAGTGCGGTTACCTATTTCATTGGTAACAATGTTGCATAGGATAATGAAAATGCACATAAAATAGTACATTATACAAAAATTAACTGTACAATATCCCATGGAATAAAAATAAAAAAAATATTAAAATCACAGTTTTGATATACTTACTCTTAGAAGGTGAAAATTGTCATGTTATTTGAAACCCAACAAACGGTGTTCTAGAGTGAAGCAATATCATATTGAAGACCGATATAAAGAATGCACCCTCACCTTCTTTATAACTTCATTTTCCAAAGAAAGATCATATTTCTTTAAAATCCATGGGAAATCACCTTCTTTGAAATACCAAGAGGGACCAACCTTTCCTCTATTTTTGTGTCTTGCTCAATGATTCTTTTTAGTTGTTGAAGAAATAATATCTCTCCTAGCAGAAAATGTTCACTTTCTTTCAATCATATGTGCCTCGATAAATAATATGAAACATTTTTAAATATATGCATGGTAACTAGTAAGTGGGAAATCTTAATATTCTCCCAATATGGGAGCTCGTAAAATAAAAATTTCATTTTCATCACAATGGAAAATTTATCAACATAGGTGACAAAGAATTTTGGATCATAGAACATAGGCTTCCCATTTGGATCGAACATCTTCACAAACTCCTTCTCCTTATCTCTCTTATATGTCCTAAGCCATTCAAGTGGTGTCACTATTGTAGGCATTTGGGTTCTCTCTAGTATCCTATATAAAAGGGATGTCGGTCTTTTGTAAGGGTGCTCTTTTGGGAGGAATACACTGGAGAAGTCATACAATGCCTTTCCTAGGTGGTTGGACCAGTCCAAAACATTTACATCCATGATACCCTTTTGTTACAACACCTATGAAATTAATGTAAAATGGTTGACGTGTTAGAGACCATCAATATATGTACAATTGTTTAAAATAAAATTAATATGTGAAGAATTATTCTTACTAATCAAATCAATAAAAAATTAATTTATGAGAGAAAACTCCTATGCTTGGATAATCATGTATGGTGTAAGCACATATGTCATACAGTGTAGAACTCCTCTCTATTATGATGGGTCTTCATACATCATACACATGTATCCCTTCCCATAATTCCTTCAATTCATCTACCAATGCCTGTAATTACAGATCCATATTATTCAATTTTCTTCTACCAAGTGTTATCACTCCAATAATTCCTTAAAGTTGTGAGATTTTTTATTTTAGTTTTAAGAATATTAGAGGTAACCATAGACCTACTTTTAAACCTTAGGATGTAACCTTCATAATGCTCAAAGAGGGCTCTTTGTATATGATTTGACTTTGTTGATTGTATCTGATTTTAGGCTAGTTATGTAGGGTAAATTGGTTTTGGATTTTGAGTTGATTTTTCAGTGAAATCACTTACTTAAATGGATAGATGTAGGTCTGTATTCCATTGGGATAATGGATTCAATGTTTCAAGAAGTAACATCAGGATCAAGTTCTAAAGGGAGATTTTTACAAGGCAAGATAGTTGAGTTACTTCAAATCTTCAAGGCTAATGGTGAAAATGGTATTAATTGGGGTAAAGGAGAAATCAAGGGTTCTTAAATCTGGAGTATGAGTGAAAAAGACAGAGGTCAATTGAAACTAGGGAGAAATTAAGGGTTCCCTAATCTAGATATCAGTGGAAAACATATAATTGATAATCAGTCAAAACAAAGTGCGTTTAACATTTTTTGAAATAACAATTCCTAATTTATCATTTAGATTTAGAACAAATTCAAGTATTGATGAAAAACATAAGAAATTGACAAGGAAGAAAGTGAAAATACTTCTCACCTCTAATATTCTTAAAACTAAAATAAAAACTCTTTACAAAATATTCTTAAAACTAAAATAAATAATTCTTGAAATATTAGAGGTAATTCTTTTCTAGTTTTGAGAATTATTTGTAATTACAGATCCATATTATTCAATTTTCTTCTACCAAGTGTTATCACTTCAATAATTCCTTAAAGTTGTGAGATTTTTTATTTTAGTTTTAAGAATATTAGAGGTAACCACAGACTTGAAATATTAGAGGTAATTCTTTTAGTTTTGAGAATTATTTATACAAAAACTCTTTACAAAATATCCTAAAACAAACTTAGGAATTATTCATGGACAATAAATATCTTCATGCAAGAAGATAGTGACAACTTTCTAACTAATGCTAGCTGTTCCTTTTCTACTGAAATAACTTGTTTTTTGTCTTCATTTTCTTACTGCTTTCTTTTTTTTCTCTTCAACAAAGTTGCAGCTAGACAGTGAGGTGTCTTTCACCCTAGCAGGTTCATGTCTTCTTTGTAATTCTTCTTTTGAATTTATAATTTGACCTCTGAATTGATATTCTTTCACCTGATACTCTTTCACTACAAAACTGTAAATATTATTTCAACCTTTACTGCTCTATTTTTCCTGCAATCTGATTTCATAGTAAATGAGTCAATTTTTCCCAAAAATTAGCTTCTAGCAATTTGATCTACATCATCCTCCTGAAATTCTCGTTAGGTTCGGTGTATTTTGAGAATGTAGGTTTGTTGACAAATATGTGTTTCACCTCATATTGTATGTAAAACAAATTCTCAAAGCTTTTGTAAAGTACCTTCCCTGATGGGATACCCTGCAAGGCTGAATTTTTCACTTGCTCCTTGGAAAATTATCTTATATTTTTATCATAATCATCCCGATTCATTAATTTTTCATTAATAACTAGAGGATTGGGAAGGCCTTTTTGCCTTAGAACGTCAAATTTGAACATGAACCTTGTGATAGAAAACTCCATGTTCTGGCATTTCTCTTCTAACTGCATGATCAAGTTCTTCTTAGAAGTTACCTTCCTATCTTATAGGATGGTTTTTGTCGTGTTATTAATTCCAATTTATTCAAGTTCTTGTCTATTTTTGACATTAAGAAACTTGGTGATTTCAAGAGCTTCTTCAGGTTTCATGCCAACCTCCTCTTTGATCTTTTAAATTTCTTCTCTTGCTGATTTTACTAATTCTTTACGTTCATATATGACCTGTATGGATGGCCAAATATCATTGACAGATTCAATGAAATTGGACTATAGTTGTTGCTTGATATGTGCCATTGGTTCCTTCAGTGTTAGTTCTTTTTCTAACTTTTTCAACTTCTCATTTAACCTGTTCTCTCTTTGTTCTTCATTCTTATGGATTATGTTGGCAAGATTCTTTTCATCTTCAAGACTTTTAAGTTGTTCTTTAAGTTTATTTATCTCAAAGGTCGAAATAGTCATGTGTTGCATAGCTTTTACCAACTGTTTTCTTCATCTGAATGATGTTATGCTATTGTTGAATATTCTGTGGATGAAGTTGTTGATGAAGTGTCAGGTAATGCTATAGCAATGGGAACTGTAGGTTCCAGTAATTCAGCAATTGTAAAGGGTATAGTAGTAGTAACTACAAGAATTACTGTGACTATAATTTCTTCTTCTTTATCCTTTTTCTGTTGTACCAACTTGTCCATTTCATTCTCCATTTCCTTTATTTTAGTATTCAACTGTAAAATGAGAATCATCATCTCATATTTTTTATTGGTATCCTATAAGATTTCCTTGGCATGAAGATGTTCTATAGGGGAAGTTTTAATTTCTTCCTTAATGAAACAATATCTGCATTTTTCTTCTTCATCAACACTTCTGAAACTTTTACATTTTGAGGATCATATCCTACTTCAATTACTATATCTTCCAAGGATTTAATTCTAGTGTCGTTTTCCCGTGAAGATGCTTTTTCCAGTTTGAGCTGATGTCTGATATTTGCCAGATTATTTTGCAGTTTCTATACACTCATGGCCTTAGTGGTCATTGTAGAATAAATCATCTCCATTGCGAGCCTATGAAACTCAATTTGGTCCAGAGGATGAATATATTGGACTGGAACTTCAAAATCTATCTTTTTGGAATCAGAAGATGACTTAGGAGTCTGAACAATAGGTTGAATAAATATCATCTTCATCATTTTATTCTGATATTCAAAGGATGAAAGTAGCCTATTATGGATGCGAAGATTTTGCTTCAGATACTGAGAATATATTTTTGTCTTAATTACTTCATTTCTGGCTTTGATTTCTTTGTATCTTTCTTTTATATCCATGCCGTTTTCTGCTAGATTTTTAGAAAAGGAAACTTCTATACTATGCTGCCTCTGAATTAATTTAATCTTTGAAGAAGAAGGCTATTGTTATTCTTGAATTATTGTAGGAGGTGCATTGTCTTTTGCAACAATTTTTTTATTGATCATCTCTATTGTTTCCACTTATTTATTAACAAGATTTAGCTTTGGATTTTTACTATATCTCAGTTTAAACTTGGTCTCTATTGTAGTATCTACAATATGGAATCCTTCAACTCTGATCCTCTTTAAATTCCCGTCTTCTTGAGCTGGAGTTTGCAAAGTTTGACTAGTATCACTTTGCTTCCCTGCCTCTATCAATGAGTTTTCTAACCATTTATATTTCTTTGAGAGTTTATCTGTCTATGGCTTCTTTTCATGTACATATGGAGTTAATTTGCATTTAACTCTCATTCTAATAATAACTCCAAGGGGATCATAATACCACAAAAAACTTGTGCTGAATTTAAATTTCTATAAACATTTTTCTGCCTGAGGCCCTGCATCTCTATTGTTACAAATAAAAGGGCCAACCTAGTTCTTCAACTTGAACTGTGCTTTTTCTTTGTTGCTAAGAAATTAACTACATCTTAATTAAGAATCTTCCTTATGTATTGAAGGGAAAATAGCCTCATAGGGAGGTATTTAGGCAGTTTATATGGAATAAGACTTGATCCATATACTCTTATTCCAATGTGAGTTTGGTACAAGTACCAGTCACCTATCCTATTATGCTCTAAAATCTACAAAACCTTTTCAATTTATTCATTAACTCTGGGTTGCATGCTGCTATACAGAAAATTTACCAAATGATGAATGAAAGAATCTGTAAAATCTATATGGGTGAAATCATTGGAATATTTCCTTATCAAGAAAGTCTAAAAGATGACTGATTGAGGATTTCTTCCAACATCAGGCTTCTGAAGGTTTGTATTAAACTTCTCATACTGAACATATAGGAACATGTGAAATAAAAATGAAGAATACTTGAAAACACCTTCAGAACGCGTTTTGACCAACTGCTCATGAATAGTATCAACAATATATTGGGAAAAGTTAAAGATGGTAGCAGGAGGCTCACCAAGTGTGAAAGTAGATAGAAAACCTAACAATGCAACATCAACATGTTGATCTATAAATTAGCCAAGAATGAAAGACAACATGGATATGATATGTCTTGTCCTTTCATAGAATTTTGCATAAGGGTATGGAGGATTTCTCTTGGGAATTTCTACAGATGAAGGCATGAAGGTTTGAAATATCTGGCACCTCTTGGGGAAGTCCAGTTTGAGGTATAATTCAGTGAGGCCCTCAATGCATAAATGGATTTCATCAGGCCTGGGCTATATTTAGAGCATTTGATTAGTTGTATCTACTGTAATAGTAAACAGGAATTATTTTTCAGGGTTTATTAGTGCTCTCTGATCATGGAAATAACATTCTTGACATAGTTCAATCACTTCTGGGCACTGAAAGGTCTCAGGCACAACATATTTTGGTAAATTAGATTCCCAGGTGAAAACTTCATTAGCTTGATGTATGGATTTTTCTTTGCTCTAGCAATGGAGCTCAAGAAGGTTGAATTCTGTAACTGTATCAATAATCTTGAATTTTGTATTAGCTAATGGAATCTACTCTACATCTACAACAACAGGTTATAGAGAACTGATATGTATAATATTTTTAGAAGCCATTATTTTGCTTGGTTTATCAATTATTATTCTTTTGAACTTAGATACAACGATTAAGGCCTGTAGGAGCACCTATGGAAGTTATAATGGTTTGCAGAAGGCTTTTGAATATCACAGGGACTTTATCTTTTGTCTGAAAAGGAATAAAATTTCTCAATTAACTTAAACTGTAATCCATGTATCAAAAGGAAATTTCAAGACCTTAGAGCGTCTACAATAGATGTCTAAGGATTATAATGCAATTTTTATGATTAAAATTAGTCTCGAGACCTTGGAATTTGGTAAAAATACACTTAGAGTTTGTAGAAAGTGGATTTAAAGGCACATGAGGCATTTTCTGGACTACAGAGGTTTTAGAATTCTTCAATTTAATCAATATGTGATTTTTAACAGTCTAAGGTTTCGGGATCTATGAAAATGATGCCTAGGGTTTACAGAAAAAAGGGTTTTTGGGAAGTAATAGGGCATTTAGCATTGCAAAAGGCTCCTAAATTATTCAATTTAATGGTATTACTCTTTCAGATCAAGGAATACATCTATTCTTTTGAAGAATACCTGGAAAATGAAGATTTTTGTGTAGGAGGATTTTTTGAGGTTGGAGAAATATTTCAGAAGCTTTTCTAGTATTTAATGGCACTTGGATGACTACTGCAATGTTTGTAGTGGCGGATGGTTGTATTAGGTTTCAATTTGGCTTGAAAATGGAGTTGACAGCAATATTATCGATCTAAAAAGATCTATATGTGTAAAAATGGTAACATAAATGACAAAAAGGCACATTTGAGAGGTTATATACATTTTTAAACCAAACTATATTTGCATTAATGGGTGGTCGTATCAAATAGGCGGGTGGTTTGGGCGCACGGGAGAAAACCAATAGAGCAGTTTTCGGAATGGGTAAAGGTGGTAAGCGGTAATGTTTTAATTGGTGTGATCCAATAAAGTTTCAACTCGTAGAAGACAGGGAAATGCAGAAAAATGTGTATTTCACAAGGATTGGGATATCCTAACTACTGGGCAATGAAACACGCGATAAGATATAACCACCATCGGATTTGGTAAGTGAAGATCAGAAGGCTAAGATGATGCGATTGAGTCGCGAGTTGAGATGGCGTGGGGCCCGGTGTTTTAAATGATGCGGAAAGTTATATGTATTTAAACTATGTTTTAATACATATAATCAAGATTTTAATATTATTGGTTACTTTTTGATATGGTTTGGGTTTTAAATAATATGACCAATGGGATGCAGGTATGTATAAAATTATAATTGACGGGGATAATATATAGTATGTCCCGTATATATAAACTAGGTTTAATAATTTTAACCTCTCGGATATGGGATTATACAACATGTAGGGAATTTAAAACATAGGTTAAAATAAAAATATGGGTGGGATATAATACATAAAGAAATTAATTTAATACGGGGTTTAAAGATTAATATGGGAGTTAATACATTAGGTTAGATGTTAATAAAATGAAATGTAATGCAGGATATAAAATACATTAATCATAGTGTAAAACATGATATCGGTAGTAGATTTCATCATAGTGGGTCCCAACATAACATTTTAGCATTTATACTTAGGATAAAAGTATTTTTTGGGTTTTTGTGTATTTTTGAATAAAAGGGGAATTAGTAAAGGGATTTCATTTTTCTTAAGTAAAATTTGTTTTTAACTTAGGAAAAGGGGCTTCTTGAAAGGGGGAAAAGAGTAAAATAAGGGGAAAGAATGAAAATGGAAGGAATGTATTATTTTTACAAGGGGGTGATTTTTTGAATGAAGTTAGTAAATTAAATGACCAATTTTCTGCTTGTCCATGATTGTAAAAACTACTTGTACCTACCCATCTGCTACCCTAACATTTTTCATCACTTACATGGGTGCATTTGTGCTTGAAAAAACCTTATCCATTTTTCTTTTAAACAAAAAAATAACTAATTCTATCCCTATTTCTTCCAAGGGCTTAGATTAAACTGTTGAGCTCCTTATTATTCTCTACCTAACTACTGATCTACCAAGATTAAATTGTTTGGCTAGATATTTATTCTCTATCTAAGAACATGAAATTCCAAGCATCAGAGGTCAAGATTAAGCTGTTTAACCTTCATGTATTGTGGCATTTTAATAAGTTGCACACAATCTTTATTTTATAGTAAAAGTAAACAAAGTGAACTACTATTATTATGGGGAATAGTAATGCTTCAAAATTATACCATTGTTAGGTCCACCTGGAAGATCTGATACATCCAAATCCTTCAAAATAATGCATTGTTACCTCTGTAACCATAAATGACATAAGGGCCTTTCCATAAGAAATAAAATTTCCCATGTTTATCTTTCTCTTCTCTCCCAGAACCCCACTTAAGAACTTTGTCACCTATATAAAAATCATCTTCCTTAGTCTTCTTGTCAAATATATTTTTAATCTTTTCTTGAACAACTTGATACTTGAGATAGAAATCTTCCCTGGTTTGTTGCAAGTGTATGGTTTGGTTTATCCTTCTTTGGATAGCATTGGTTTCAACCTAAAGTTATTGTATTATCTTCATTACTGGTACTCCTAAAGAAGGTAAAAAAAAAACATTCATCCTATAAACCAGATGATAAGGGGATGTACCAATGGACTTCTTTGTGGTAATTTTATCCGCCCATAAGGCATTCATGAACCTTTTGTTCAGGGTTTTCTTATTGTCTTCTAGTATTTTTTTGATGATATTCACAAGGCTTTTATTGGATGATTCAGTAAGACCATTACCATCGGGGTAATAAGTAGTAGAATGGCCAAGGGTAATGTGGTATTTGTTACAAAATTCAATCAACCTTTTGGACTTCAATGTAGCTACATTATCAGTGATGCTCTATTGGGGGCATCCAAACATTAACAATATGTTGTTTTCTAAAAATGAGATTATGACAGTATGAGTGGCTTGCCTCAAAGGTGTGGCTTCTATCCACTTAGTGAAATAGTCTGTGGCTGTCTAAATCCACTTGTGTTGGGCTGAGGATGGAGGGTGAATTTTACCAATGAAGTCAAGACCCCATTGCTGAAAAGACATTTCTGAGGAGATGGGTTTAAGGGGTAAAGGTAGCAGATTTTTCTTCCCTTCAAATATTTGACATTTGTGACAGGAGGTCACATACTTTTTCACATCTGCAAATAGTGTAGGCCAGTAAAAACCAACTCTTAATATTTTATCTGCAGTTGACTTCTAGTAAACGTGTCCTCCATAGTCACCTGCATGAAACTCTTCAAGACTTTATCAGCTTCTTCTTTAAGCAAACAATCCAGTAAAATTCCACCATGATCTTTCCAAAATAGTGCATTATCTATGATACAAAAATTCATTGCCCTTAACTCAAAAATATAGATTTAGTTCTTGATAATCCAGTATCAACTTGTAAATTTAATAATACAAATATAATATCTACATACCATGGTGAGTTTGAATAGGCTACACTGATCTCTGGAGTCACCATCTTTTCTTGATCATATAATTGGGAAATAAAATTAATATCTAAAGCATGAAAATTTCATTTAGCCATGAGTTTGGTTGAACCTTGACCTTTAATGAGTTTGGTGGGCATAATTTCTATGTCATATTCCAAAATGGTGGCAATACATTTTCCTCTTTTACCATGAGGCCCATTCTAAGTTAGAATGTCCTTCACAACTGAATTTGGAACATAAGCAATGATATGTGAATATAAGATCTATGTTGTAAAGTGTTTGATGGATTTCACTAAAGCTAGTGCCTGATTTTCCATTATGTTATACTTTAAAGTGCCATCTCTAAGTGATTTGCTGAAAAAAGCAATGGGATGCTCATAGCCCTGATCATTTTTCTGTAGTAATACTGCAACAATAGTGTGTTCTGAAGCAAAGGAAAAAGTAATGAAATATTTTTGGAAATGACGACATATTAGGACAGTTGTTTTTTTCAAGGCTTGTTTGATTGATTCAAATCATTGTTTGGCCTCCACAGTCCATTTAAGTAGTGAGTCTTTTTTCAACATGTTATTGTGTTATCTAATTATTTCTACTAAGTTTGAAATGAATCTTCTGAGAAAAATGATTTTACCTGAGAAAGCCTGCAATTCTTTAATATGCCTAGGATGATTAATGTTCAAAATGGCCTCTATTCTAGCTGGGTCTATCCTAATTCCCTCTTTAGATATGATATGTCCTAAAAATTTACCTTCTTCCAATCCAAATAGAGTCTTAGGATTTAAAGAAATTCCAAATTTCCTTCATTTGATAAACACTTGTCTTAGGTGATATAGATGTTCATTGTTAGTCTTTGAAAATATAGTAGTATCATCTAGATATATCACAAGAAAATAATGCATTTCTTTAGGAAAAGCTATATCCATAGCTCTTTGAAAAGTAGCTCCTACATTCATTAATCCAAAAGGAATTTTCACATACATGAAAGTACCCCAAGGATTGGTAAAAGAAGACTTAGTTTGGTCTTATGGTTGAACTAAAATCTGGTTATCTCCAGAGAATCCATCAAGCAATTAAATTCTTGAAGAACCAACCAACCTCTGTAAATGTGATCCATCTTGGGGAGAGGGTAGTTATCTTTTGAGGAAACTTTATTTAAATTCCTGAAATCAACACACAAGATGATCTCCACTGTCTTCTTCCCAGTGGGAACTAGGTTTGAAACCCAATCAGAATATCTGATTTGTGCAATTATCTAGGCTTCATACATTCTCTTAACCACTTTTTCAATTTAAGGCATCAGAACAGGATTAATTCTTCTAAGCTTTTGTTTGAATTTTTTTTTATCTTCCTTTATAGGTATTTTGTGTTGTATTATGCCAGTGTCATAGGATTTTAAGTCCTCATAACTCCATGCAAATACATCCTCAAATTCCTTAAACAAATATACGTATTTCACTTTTTCTTCACGAGGTAAGGCTTTTGAATGTTTTATCATCTTAGACTTTAATTTTGTTCCTATATTGCATTCTTCAAAATCAGATATTAATGGTTCTATCTTTGGTTTTCTTGCAACATCATTTGAATAAAAAATATCTTCTAAAGGAGCTAATCCCTTAGGTAAAAAGTTCTTCTTAAGGCTTAAAATTTCAGAATCATCATGTGCTAATTCTTTAATCTCTACCTTTTCTAAATTATCTATTCTAAATTATCTATTTATGTTTGAGTAAATTTAGTGGGTTTAGTAAAATCTAATTTATTTACATCTACAACATTTATATCAATCTCACTATCTATGGTTTGATCTACTGTACAATCTGTGTCTATGTTACAATTATGAAATTCTCCTTCAACATTCATGAAATGATAAATATGTTCATCCTGTGAAAATATCTGCCAATATTTTAGATTATCTGGTATTGTAGGCCTGCGTTTGACTTCTTCTTTATATTTATGATTTGGTTGAAAAGGCATATTGCAGGTGCTAGAAAAATTTTCTAAGCTATGTGCCGGCATGTTATGTTTTCTAGGAATTGCAGCATAGTCACATTCAAGCATTTCACTAATAAGATCCAAAAAAAATTCTCTATATTGGATTAATATTGGATTATATACATAATATTATCCTCTTATTTTTTTCAAAATTAACTCAGAGTCTCCCATGATTGACACTCTTTTGGCTCCTAAATTTCTAACAATCTGCAGTTCTAAAATCAATGCTTCATATTCAGCCAGGTTGTTTGTACATTTGAAATTTAATCTAAAGGCATGGCCTTCTACATGATGGTTTTCCATGTTATGTATCTAAAATCCTACTCCTGCTCCTAATTTGTTAACTGATCCATCGAAATCTAGGTGCCACATTGATTTATGAAGAAATTTGTCACTATCTGGGGCTTTCTTTTTCTATTTTAATTAAGTGTTTTTCTCTATGCCAGTTTCAGAATTACATAAAATGAAGGAGTCCATATCAGTAGGTGTAGAGTAAATAGGATAGTTTCGAGGTATTTCTACACTACTAACCATGTATTTCATTAATGTCTCTCTGTAAAGTTTCTTGGGTTGGCCAAAAACTGATATTGTTGCATAAGACATATCTAGTTGTAGATATCCCTTCAATTTAGCTCCCCATGAGAAATATAACAACATTCCAGACTTAGGAGGGATGTCAAATACTAAAATATCCATGACTATTCTTTTTCCAGGTTATTGAACTAAAGTAACACATAAATCTTTTATCAATCCTAGACATTTTACTTTACTAGAATCAAATGAGAAGAGATCTTTATAAGGTCTAGTGATGTCTAAATTCAGGTTTCCATTATTATTTTTGGCATCAAATTGTGTGAAGCCCCTAAATCTAGCATTTCATTATGTAAAATCTGATCATGAATAGTTAAGCTAATGTAGAAAGGAGGAATTCCTCCCTCTTTGTGTTTTCCATTAACTTCAGGACCAAATATTAATTATGGCTGATCACCACTCAAATTTATGGAATCTTCTCCATCATTCATATTTAAGGTCTTAGTGATATGTGATTTGTATAGGTCATGTTTTACCAATTCTGTTAAAGGAATTGGTATCTTCAGTTTGGCAATTTCAGCTTGGATGTTGAATGGTGCTTGTGATTTTCCTAACTCAATTAATTCTTCTTTTGTAATTGTAGATTGGGTAGGTTTATCTTCTTTTTATACAGTTGGTTTTTCGTTTTATGTTTGTATTTCCACTAATTTACTTCTTTTAATTTTATTTTCAGGAATATTTTGAGATGTAGTGGAAGTTTTGGTAGATTTTGTGATTTCAGCAGCTGTTTTAACAATGGTTGTTTTAGGATCTGCTGATTTTGGATCAGGAGTAGATGTTTTTGGATATGAAATTACTATTTTAACATAATTTGATGCCTTGGTAGCAGCAGAATTTTGAGGATCTGTTGCTTTTTGAACAACAATATCTGTTATGTCAACAATTTTAGGACTAGGTGTAATTTAGGGGCTTGAAATTTTATGACTAGGATTTAAAATATTCTGAGTTGAACTAGAGTTTTGCTGGGTTTCCCTAGGGAGGATTTTTAGAACATTACTAGTAGGAGCCTCTACTTTCTTCCTTGTTTGAGTTCGGGAAGATTTATTAATAGAAGGCTCTACATTTTTCTTGCTCCTAAGGTTATATTTCTTACAGAATTCATTAATTGCAAACTCATAACCTTGCTTGTAATCAAAAGACTCACCAAAATCTAATTGTAGTTGTTGTAATTCATATAACTCTTATTATTATTGCATAAGAAAAATGATGTTATCATCATTAATTTCCATTCGATTCATCTGAGTGTCTTCAACATTTTCATTTTGGTGAGAAATTTCAGCAGAGTTCTCTTGGAAAGTTGGTCTTATTACTTGGTCAGGTGTTGATTCTCTAGATTTTCTAGTGTTGTTGTTTTTCCTAAAATTGGGATTTCTAATTTGAGGTCCTTACTGTTTGTAATCCCATTGTGGCTTTCTTTCCATATTATCTAACCTATCCATCATTATTTCTAATGTTTTTGTTAACTTATCTAATTTCAAATCTGAATTTTATGTTTCCTCTTTTATTGTCACTCACCTTTCATTTATTAATCTAGATTTATTTTCTAACAAATTTTCCTCTACACTTACAACATTAATTTGCATCTTCTCTAAGGTTTTTGGGTTTCTCTCTCTCAGTTGGTAGCCATATCTATATCAAATCTATCAAGGAATTTGATTAGTGTAGAGTCTAGAGGAGGTTTAAGATTGGAAGGGATTGCATTGTAAATATTGTTATAGCTTGTACAATAGTATTGAATTGTTTCAATTGGTGCTCTTTTTATATTTTCAAATTCAGAAAACAATTTAATGGATTCCTCTTTTTCTCCCTGTTGACACCTAATCCTATGGATGGGTGTGCATATGTATTTTTGTATATTATTTATTATTAGGAAATAAGGAAGGCCAAGAGTCATTGGGAGCTGAATCCCAATAGCCTCACCTCCCATCTATATAAGCATGTACATTCTTCAGCTAATACACAATTCCAGTTTTGAGGAGTTACCTCCTGGTTTGACATGGTATCGGAGCCAGCCCCACATTTGGCATTTCTGCCCTGTGGTGTAACTCCCTACCCTTTGCTCAGTCAATTTTATTAATTGTTTTCTGCTGCTCCTAATTGCTAGACTGTTATTCTGCATTTTTTTTCCCTATTTAGCACTGACATTTGCAGCTCCAGCTCCTGCAAACTGCAGGCTCTGTCAATCTGCAAATTGCAGGCTCTGCCATTCCAGCAGTCCTGCAACTCTGTCTTCTGCAGATTCAAGTTCAAATTTTTTTGTAACGCCCTTTTGGGCCTCCTCCATTCTCCATCGACCCATTCACCTCCCCCATCTCTCCACTCTGCGCCCAACGCCCCTCACACTTCCCTCACCTACACTCCCTATTCGACCGGCGCACACCTGCTCATTCCTCTCATTCGCTATATACAGCGCCCAACTGTAACGCGCTATCCACATTTCTACAGCGCTATCTAACTCACGCATACACCATTACAATACTGCTGTCATTCCAAATTCTACGCTGTCTATATACAATGCCGCCCTCTCTTAATACAACACGCTGCATAACCTGTCAATATCATTTCCGCTCAACATTATAACGCGTTGTAATACACAGTCATATATCGGTGTTTGCAAACGCTGTTCCAAATTCCACGACGCTCTCTCCTTTGCATTACAGCTCTGCAATACTGTCATATAATACCACTGCATATTCAATACTACGCGTGGTGTACATCGCCTCAACGTCTACACTCTGCATTAATGTATACATTCATCGCTGTTATACATATCATACAACGTTGTTTTTAACTCCTCCACGTATATACAGTCTGCTTCATTTAAAGAAGCCGCCCTCTGTCCACTATTTCATACCACCGCCTGTTCATTCATCTCTGCGCTGTCATATTGAATTCAACTACCACGATATTACACGCCCCTTCAGTTATCTCCACGCTGTCATATTTAATACGCTGTTTGTTAATAGGCTGCGACCTGCACTCTTTACACGCCATGTAATACAGCGTTCCAAACGCTGCCTCTCATATTACATTACGCCCTCATTTTATATTAAACCACCATTTGTATACAATAGCACCATTCCGCCTTTTAAATATCATTCCGCCCTTTTCAACACACGTTGCCTCCCACATTCATTATACCACAACGCCCTCCGTGGCCTGTCGGCCCTCCTCCATGTTGATATCCAACTCTGTCGATATATATAAAACGTTGTTCATATATTACAATGTTGTCATTTAAACGTTGTGTTTCATTGTTATCATGGTATGTGCCTCCTCCCATCATATAAGACAGCCCCTCCCATCATTTAATATATGCGCCCCTCCCATCATTTAATACTGCCCCTCCTCTAATACCCATACCGCCTCCATACCATAATACTTCCATTCACATTCCGTATTCTCCATTTCATATCGACTTTTCAATTCCCCAAACAAACAAACAAAAAATACATTTTTTTTTATGCAGAATTCAGTTTATAGCAAAGAGTCCTTTTTTAAATTCAGTCTCCAGCAAAAAAAATACAAACAAAAAATACATTTTTTTTTATGCAGAATTCAGTTTATAGCAAAGAGTCCTTTTTTAAAAATTCAGTCTCCAGCAAAAGTTTTTTGAGCAGAATATTTTTTCCAGCAAGAGTTTCTGCCCTTTTAATTGAGTATATTTTCCAGCAATAGATTTTTTTGTTTTCTCTCCTTCAAGAGAAATTTTCCAACAAATTTTTGGTTTTTCTCTCCTCCTTCAAAAGAAGATGACAGTCCCTTCATCTTCTAAAGAGGCTGCCTACTTGGCACAGAGAGAAAAGAGACACGCTTCAGGTCCATCCAGAGGAAGAGAAGGCAGAAGACGAAGAAGAAACTTCAGAGAAAAGGGGGGCAGACAATCTAAAGCTCAGCAGCAAACAAATCAAGACAGAGGTAAAATTGATGACAAAGACAAAGGTAAACCAGTTGAATCCGCTCACTATGTTCTAGCACATTGTAACAATGGAGTAACTGAAAACCTCTTTGATGTTTCATTTACTTCATGGAGAGATGATTGGTTGCTAGATTCGGGAGCAACATGTCACATGACATTTAGAAAAGATTTTTTTGAAGAATTCACTGACAAAGTTGATGGAGCAGTATATTTCGCAGATAAATCCAAACTCAAGCCATCAGGGCTTGGCACAGTCAGGCTTAAACTGCCTGGTCTTCCTGATCATATCCTACATGAGGTTATATACCTCCCGGAGTTGAAGAGAAACTTGTTGTCCCTGATCGAAATCCGGCAGCAAGGACACTCAGTTCACTTGTTTGATGGCAAGGCAGAGGTCAGATCAGCATCAGATCACTCACTTGTCATGGAGGGAATAGAAGAAGGGAGACTCTTGAAGCTGAAAGGTTCATATGCCCATGCTCAAAACTTTGCATTCGGTTCACATCATGATGAAGGTACATTTCCATCAAGTCTTTTATGGCATGCTAGATTTGGACACTTAAATTATGACAGCCTTCGTTTGTTGAAGAAAAATGGTGTTGATGGACTGCCTACAATTCCTAGAAAACATAAGGAATGTGATGCATGTATTCTAGGAAAGCATAGCAAACAGCCATTTCATGATTCACACTCAAGAGCACATAGGAAACTTGAACTTGTTCATTCAGATTTATGTGGCCCTATGCCTATTGCTTCTCCAAATGGAAACAAATACATGATGACATTTATTGATGACTACACCAGAATGTGTTGGATTTACTTACTGAAGAATAAGTCTGATGCTTTTCAAACTTTCAAGAATTTTCATGCATGGATTGAAAATGATGCACAAACACATATTGGCTCTTAACGTACTGATAATGGAAAAGAATACACTTTAAATGAATTCGAAAATTATCTTCGTCAACATGGAATCAAACATCAAACAACTGTGCCATATAATCCACATCAGAACGGTGTAGCTGAAAGAATGAACAGAACCATCTTAAATATGGTCCGCTCCATGTTATTTTTCAAGAATGTAAAATTGATGTTTTGGGCTGATGCAGTTCTATGTGCTGTTTACATAAAGAATAGGTGTCCTTCAAGTTCAATTAGAAACAAAACTCCCTTTGAAATGTGGCATGGCCACATTCCTTCGGTAAAGCATTTCAGGGTCTTTGGGTCCACCTGTTATGCCTTGATACCCAAGGGTCAAAGGAACAAACTTGGTGCTAGAAGTAGAAAATGTATCTTCTTGGGGTACTCCAATACCTCCAAGGGATATCGTCTCTATGATGAAGCAAATAAGAAGTTTGTAATAGCAAGAGATGTCATATTCCTTGAATCTTCCAAGAGTGACAAGGTTGTTGAGCGACAACTTGATCGCCTGGATAGATTCACACATGCAAAGTCTTTCCAAGAATTTGATAATGAGATTCCACATCTTGAAGGGGGGATTCCGATATTGAATCAAACTGTGGAATCATGTCCTGAAGCACTCTCTCCCCCACATGAAGAAACAACCATGGATGACACATTGGATGATGTGATTGACAGAATTAGGAGATTGAATCTTGAATCAATCCCAACTCAGTCAAATGACCAGCCTGGGCCATCTCAGAAAGGTCCTCCCAAATGGCTGACAAAGACACTGGAGAATGTTCATCCTGATGAGGTTGGAAAAACAGGAACAAGAAGTTCCACTCAAAAAATCGAAGGTGATGTAGATAATTCTGATTCCCTTGTTGATATGGATATTGCTTATAACTGTGAATTGAGTTTGTCTACAGATCATGAACCAACTTCCTTCAAAGAAGCCGCTTCTCATGATGAATGGAAAGAAACGATGCAGAAGGAGTATGATGCCTTGATAAAGAATGGCACTTGGAAGCTGGTTGATCCACCTTTGGGAACGAAACCAATTGGCTGTAAGTGGGTCTACAAGAACAAGTACAAAGCAAACGGCTCACTTGACAAGCACAAGGCCAGGCTTGTGGCAAAAGGATTCGCACAGAAAGAAGGAGTCGATTATGAAGAAACTTTTGCTCCCACAGCAAAATGGACCACCATCCGGACTCTCTTTGCCTTAGCAGCTCAGAATGGATGGAAAGTCCATCAGATGGATGTAAAAACAACCTTCTTGAATGGAGATCTAAAAGAGAAAGTTTATATGTCCCAGCCAGAAGGATTTGTGATAAAGGGTCAAGAACACAAAGTTTGCAAACTTGTAAAATCCTTGTATGGCCTCAAGCAAGCACCACGAGCCTGGTATGAGAAATTGACCGAGCATCTTCTGAAACTTGACTTCAAACATTTTGATCTTGATGATGCAACTTTGTTTGTTAAGAAAGTTGGAAAAGCAGTTGTATATCTTGTGGTATATGTAGATGATCTTTTGATAACAGGAAACAATGAGAGCTATATTGCATCCATGAAGAAAGAGTTGAAGAAAGGTTTTGAAATGATTGATTTGGGTCATGTTCATTACTATTTGGGTATTGAAGTAATTCAACATCCTAAATTCATATTTCTTTCTCAGAAGAAGTACATTGGAGATCTCTTGAACAAATTTGGCATGGATGACTGTAAACCCTTAAGCACTCCAATGGAACAAAACTTGAAGCTCACTTCTATTGAAGGGAAGGAATTTGAGAATGCAACTAAGTATAGACAGCTTGTAGGAAGTCTTATCTATCTGACCACCACCAGACCTGACATTTCATTTGCTGTTGGAATCCTCTCAAGGTTCATGCAAAAACCTTGTGAAGGACATTGGTCTGCTGCAAAAAGAGTGCTAAGGTACTTGAAGGGGACTCAAGACTTTGGACTCAAATATACACAGGTAGGCGACTTCATCTTGACCGGATACTCTGATTCAGACTTTGATGGCGACAAAGAATCAGGGGTGTCTACTACAGGTTACACCATGAGTCTTGGATCAGGAGCTGTCTCATGGAGATCATAAACGATCGATTCAATTCCACAGCCCAGAGGCGAATATGTGTGACGTGGTAAAGCAACAAAGAAGTGTGGCTCGGGGAAAATCTGGAAGGTTGAGATGAAACGGATGTGTTCCACTCCACTCATGATCGACAACACTTATGCAATAAATTTGGCCAAGAACCCGAAGTTCCATGATCAAACAAAGCACATCAATACAAAATACCATTTGATTCTACATCATGTTCGGGCCAAAACCATCCATATACATCATTGTTCCACAAATGAGCAGACCACAGACATCTTCACCAAAGCACTTGGAAGAGAAAAGTTTGAAAAGTTTAGAACGATGCTTGGACTCACCAACATCCCTTTAGATTGAAGGGGGGAATGTTGGCACTGTCCTATGGATGGGTGTGCATATGTATTTTTGTATATTATTTATTATTAGGAAATAAGGAAGGCCAAGAGTCATTGGGAGCTGAATCCCAATAGCCTCACCTCCCATCTATATAAGCATGTACATTCTTCAGCTAATACATATTCTAGTTTTGAGGAGTTACCTCCTGGTTTGACAG